>PVIJ01008016.1:62639-77658 GCA_004024925.1 Scalopus aquaticus | reverse complement strand
CCCAGCCTTTGCTCCTACACCGGTACCTGCCCCCACCCCAGCCCCCATCTTTACTCCAGCCCCCACGCCCATGCCGGCTGCCACGCCAGCTGCCATCCCCACCTCTGCACCCATCCCAGCCTCCTTTAGTTTGAGTCGAGTGTGCTTTCCTGCAGCTCAGGCACCAGCTATGCAAAAAGTGCCCCTGTCCTTTCAGCCAGGGACAGTACTAACTCCGAGCCAGCCGCTGGTTTATATCCCACCTCCGAGCTGTGGGCAGCCACTCAGTGTGGCCACACTGCCAACCACCCTAGGGGTCTCCTCCACTCTTACTCTCCCTGTCCTGCCATCCTACCTACAGGACAGGTGTCTTCCTGGAGTTCTGGCCTCCCCAGAGCTACGGTCTTACCCTTACGCGTTCTCTGTGGCCCGGCCTCTGACTTCTGATTCCAAGTTGGTCTCTCTAGAGGTGAACAGGCTCCCCTGTGCATCCCCATCTGGCAGCACCAGCACCCAGCCTGCCCCTGATGGGGTCCCCGGGCCTTTGACAGATACTTCCCTCTCCACTGCTTCTGCCAAGGCACTTCCGACTCCACAGCCTTTGCTGCCAGCGCCCAGCGTGAGCACAGCCGCACCGCACCCCGCCAAGATGCCAGGCAGTGCCGAGCAGCAAACCGAAGGGACTTCCGTTACCTTCTCTCCCCTTAAGTCGCCTCCACAGCTGGAGCGAGAGATGGCCTCTCCGCCTGAGTGCAGTGAGATGCCCCTCGACCTCTCCTCCAAGTCCAACCGTCAGAAGCTTCCGTTGCCAAACCAGCGCAAGACACCCCCCATGCCCGTGTTGACCCCTGTGCACACCAGCAGCAAGGCCCTCCTTTCCACAGTCCTCTCCAGGTCTCAGCGCACAACCCAGGCAGCTGGCAGCAATGTCACTTCTTGTCTGGGCTCTACCTCCTCGCCCTTCGTCATCTTTCCAGAGATCGTGAGGAACGGGGACCCGAGCACCTGGGTAAAGAACTCAACTGCGCTGATCAGCACCATTCCCGGCACCTATGTGGGAGTGGCCAATCCAGTGCCTGCATCCCTGCTGCTGAACAAAGACCCCAACCTGGGGCTCAACCGAGACCCCCGCCATCTTCCCAAGCAGGAGCCCATCTCCATCATCGACCAAGGAGAGCCCAAGAGTACCGGGGCCCCCTGTGGCAAGAAGGGTAGTCAGGCTGGGACTGAGGGACAGCCAAGCGCAGTCAAACGTTACACCCCGGCCCGCATTGCCCCTGGGCTGCCAGGGTGCCAAACCAAGGAGCTCTCCCTGTGGAAGCCCGCTGGCCCTGCAAGCATTTACCCGCGGTGTTCAGTCAACGGGAAGCCCCCCAGCACCCAGGTCCTGCCTGTTGGCTGGTCACCGTACCACCAAGCCTCTCTGCTTTCTATCGGCATTTCCAGTGCTGGCCAGCTCACCCCCAGTCAGGGGGTGCCTGTCAGGCCCACCAGCGTTGTTTCCGAGTTTTCTGGTGTGCCATCTCTTGGCCCCAGTGAAGCTATGCATGGACTTCCTGAGGGGCAGCCACGACCTGGGGGCCCCTTTGCGCCAGAGCAGGACACTGGTACAAAGAACAAAACTTGTCGAATTGCTGCCAAGCCTTACGAAGAACAAGTCAGTCCTGTCCTCCTGACTCTCAGCCCTCAGACAGGGACCTTGGCGCTGTCTGTCCAGCCTAGCAGCGGGGATGTAAGA
Organism: Scalopus aquaticus; assembly: GCA_004024925.1. Lineage (NCBI taxonomy): Eukaryota > Metazoa > Chordata > Mammalia > Eulipotyphla > Talpidae > Scalopus > Scalopus aquaticus. The sequence goes on along the minus strand of PVIJ01008016.1, from coordinate 75,941 downwards.
GGGAGTCAGGGGCCTGAGGAGTCAGAGAGCCACCTCTGTCCTGACAACAGTCCCAAGACGGAAGCTTCCCAGGGGGCCTGTGGCCTGAAGCTGGCAGGAGACACAAAGCCTAAGAATCAAGTGCTGGCCACCTACATGTCCCATGAGCTGGTCCTGGCCGCCCCCCAAAACCTGCGCAAGATACCCGAGCTGCCTTTGCTACCTCATGACAGCCGCCCCAAGGAACTCATCTTGGATGTGGTCCCGAGCAGCAAGAGGGGCTCCAGCACAGAGCTTTCACAGCTTGGAAGCCAGGTGGACCTGGGGCGGGTGAAAATGGAGAAGATGGATGGTGATGTGGTCTTCAATTTAGCCACCTGCTTCCGGGCTGATGGCCTCCCAGGCACTCCCCAGAGGGGCCCAGCTGAAGTTCGGAATAAGACTGGACAGGCTCGAGTGAAACAGGAAAGTGTAGGTGTCTTTGCTTGCAAGAACAAGTGGCAGCCAGACTCGGTGGCGACCGATGGGGTGACCGAATCTCTGCCGCCCAAGAAAATGAAGTGTGGCAAAGAGAAGGAAGGTGAGGAGCAGCAGCCGCAAGCCAAGGTCATAGCCCGGAGTTCCCATGGGCCCAAGGTGAGTGCTGGACTGAGACTGAGGGCAGGGCCGAGATCAGGTGGTCTGCTATGTCCTGCAGTTAGCAACCTCGTCTTTCCCTGCGGCAGTGTTCTTAAGTAGCTCTGTGAACGGAGCAGACCAGAAGGCCTGTGTGAGTGAATAATGACCTGCTATCCCCTTTCTGGGTCACATTCTCCATAGATGCTAATGTTGTTTTAGCATTGGATAGGGGGCTGGCTTGTATTTTGTAGGGTGTAGGAACTGGTTTGGTCCCTGAGGTTAGGGAAGACATTGTCCTAGAAGAGGTTGGAAAGAAGGATGTATTAGTGAAGAAAATCAACTAACGTATCTTTCCCTACATAACCATTTTTCCCTTTCCTTTACTAAGATGACCTTTGGCCTTGAGACTTTGGGACCCGGGACAAAAGGGGCCTTTGACAGGGTCATTCTCTGTGCCACTGGGAGAGTCTACTCAGGATTTGTTTGGACTTTTATGGCACCAGAGCCAGGTTGGCTTCTGGGCTCATTTTGCCATTTCTTACCCCCTAATTCTTAGGGCTTTGGGTTTCTGCCCACTGGGAGTTTGTTGTGTAAGGCAGATAGGCATTTTATTCTGGGCATCCTAGGCTCAGGATGGTGGCAGGGTTCCAGGCAAAAATAGTGGGCCCCAAGAGGACTTGAGTTGAATCCGGAGGGAATTTGGAGGCCACTGGTGATCCAACTAGATTCTTGAAGCAGTTGAGGGCTAGGACTTACTCAAAATATGAAGCAATTTGAAGTGTAGTAAGCCTTCAAATTGGATGGTGATATATACTAATGAACAGATTCTGAACGAGAGCACTATGAATTTGTGGCAGAAGCTCTTAGTCTTTTTTTTTTTTTTGGACCCTATAGTGCTTTGAGAAGCTGATGAGAACTGTAGATCTTGTCCCCAGAAACATGACCTCAGAATTTTGTGAATAGTTTTAAGAATTCATGGACCCTCCCCTTCCCCAGAGCTCACCCATGGACTCTAGATTCAGAACTCCAGGGATAAAGTTTGAGTGGGTTTTCTCAATGACGTCGCAACCTCCTCTGCATGGCAGAGACATGCCAAGTTGGAAAATAAGTTGTGGTAGAGAATATATATAAAACATTTGCTCAGGTAACTGCATTTAAGAATAATAATGTTAGGGCCTTTAACCCCTGGTAGCGCAGGGGTTCAAGTCTCAGAGCTGTGCAGCTATAGGCAGCCACTGCTGGCATGAGTTCGATCCCCAGCCAAGGAGCTGACCCACACGGTGCAGCAGACCTCTCCTGCTTCGCCCACTGCTCCCCTCAGCAGTGTATTTTAGTCCATCTGCCTGTTTTGTTCCCCACTCTGTCTCTGGTGAATTCTTTTACCCCTCCGTCCCCTGCACCTCTGGCCTAGACCTTAGTTCTTGTATGTATAAATAAATAAAGTAGGTCTTAAAAAAAGAATAATAGTGAAAGTTCATGTTGTTATAGTTGTTACCATTTGTTGGACTCCTACCAAGTGCTTTCTTTTTTTTGGGAAGATTTATTTATTTATGCATACAAACTGGGGTGCAGGCCAGAGGTGCAGGGGGGTGAGAGGGTTCACCAGAGACAGAGTGGGGAGCAGAGCAGGCAGATCCACTGAAATACACTGCTGAAGGGAGCAGCGGGCGAGGCAGGAGAGGTCTGCTGCGCCATGTGGGAAGCTCCCTGGCCAGGCATCGAACTCGCGTCGCAGCTGCCAACAGCTCCACAGCACTGCACTTAAACTGTTGTGCCACCAGGGAGGCCCCTACAAAGTGCTTTCTATGTACCTTATCTAATTTAATCCTTACAGTAACCCTATGAGGTGACTGTTACACCCAATTTACAAATTAGAAAATGAAGGATACGGAGACTAAGTGGGTAACTTGCCCAAAGTTACTCAACTACTAAATAGAGCTAGAACTCCAACCCCAGAGTCATGGACTCCAAAGTCCATGTACTTCAGCTATGTCACACTATCTTGCACTCTCCTTATGTATAGTGTTTCACTGAACATTTAACAGATGTTTTTTGAGTGGCTGCTACATGCCCACCCCTCGCAGGCAGTGATGACACATCAGCAGGAGGGAGGTACAGGTCGCCGCTGAGGCGTGTGTTCTCTGCAGCTGGGCACAGTGCCTGAGTTTGAATTTTAACTTTATTTCTTCCTAACTGTGTGTATCTGTCAGGTTACTTAATCTCTCTGGTCCTCAGTTTCCTCATCTATAGAGTGAGATAGTAATAGTACCTGCTCATAGGGTTTGTTGTAAAGACTAAATGAGGTGATGATGGGAAATGTCCAGAGCAGGCAAATTGATAGAGACAGAAAATAGATTAGTGGTTGCCGGAGGCTGGAGGTAATGGGGAGTTAGGGAGTAACTACTTAATGGGTATGGGGTTTCTGTTTAGGGGTGGTGAAAAAGTTCTGAAACTTGATAGTGGTGACAGTCACACACTTTGACTATACCAAAAACAATTCAGTTGTACATGTAAGTAAGTGATTTGTGCGGTATATCAGTAAGTCTTAGAGGCTGGTGTTAGTCTCGTTAGTATTACCAACAAAATAGATGTGGGCTCTGCTGTCATGAAGCTTATGTCTTGCAGATGACTTGATGCCAGGCAGGCACTTCCCCTTCTATCAGATGAACAGTTCGCTGGGTCCACTGACAAATGCAGAGGGCAGAGAATAAAGACACAGCATCAGGCATCTTGAAGCAGCCCTTTGGCATTACTGTAATGATCTAGTAAATGTCCATTTTCCAGGAGAGCAAATAACTCAGGTTTTTATTACCTCATGTTCCATTTTCCTGGGAAAGAAACCATTGATTAGCAAACTAAGATCAGCGATTAATGCAAAATATCCCCCAGATTTGTTCTGGGTTGATTCTGGTGAGGTAGGGTAAGCTCTACCAACAGGAACATCTCCAGTAATGCCATTTTCCCCAATGAACTTCAATGCCAGGCCATTCTGCCATTCTCGCCGTGTGCTCTTGAAAAAAGCACACCAAAAAAAAAAAAAAAAAAGAGGCCAAACAAAAAACTGAACAGCCCCTTTCAGGGCTTGGCTAAGATTCAGAATATCTCCTGTCTCCGCTACCACCTGCCCCAAAGCCTCGTGGAATCCTGAATCACCAGCAGAGAGAGAGAGAGTTTGCTTCATTTGATGCTGGATGTATTGTCTTTTCATCTTTTGGACAATCCTCTGCAAAACCTTTCAAAACTGTTAACTGGAACACTCATCTTATGTGGTCCCCTCGTCCTCTCAGCTTTGTGCCCATGTTGGCGTGTGCAACATACTTTTACTCCCAGTGCTGCTCTCGCAGAAGATAAAGACAGAAATCCCTTCTAGATGTTCAGTTTTACTTGTTTTTCTCTATCTTAGGAAGTAAAAGTTAATGATCTATGCTTGGAAGTACCTGCTAAAAATGATATTCAGAAATAAATAGCTTATATTCAAATTTATGTACATTTAACTTTATTCCCTCTGACTTAAAATAGTTTTTCTCTGGCCATACTTGAAGGTCAGATTTTAAGCAGTCTTTCCTCATCTTCCTCTTTACTCCCCAATTCAGTCTCCTAACACATTGGTTTGCGGGAACTGACAGCAAGTAGAGGGGAGAACAGAATTTGAATTTTCAGCTCAGCCCTCTGCTGAGTAAGATGTAGAAGGAGCTCGTCGGATAGCAAGAATCTCTGGTATCGGATGGGGAATGGTAACTTCCCGTCCCTGGAGAATTGAGACAGACCCCCCCTCCTGAAAATGTTCTGTCAGTATCTGTCACCCCCTGAGCTGGAGCTGGACAGTGATAACCTAGAAGGTGGTGGATGGGTCTGCTTAGGGGCAGAACAACTCTTCCTTTCTTCTTGGGGCCTGCTTTCATTGTTAAAACTTGTTGCTTATTCTGTGCTCCCAGGATACTGCCTTACCCTATTTATTTTTTTTTTTTTAAAGATTTATTTTTTTATTTATACATACAAGCTGGGGTACAAGCCAGAGCCATGGGGCGGCGAGAGGGTTCACCAGAGACAGAGCGGGTAGCAGAACAGGCAGATCAGAAATACACTGCTGAGGGGAGCAGCGGGCAAGGCAGGAGAGGTCTGCCGCACCATGTGGGATTCTCCCCGGCCGGGTGTCGAACTCGCGTCGCCGCTGCCGACTGCTCCACAGCGCAGCGCTTAACCGCTGCGCCACCAGGGAGGCCGCCTTACCCTATTTCTTGTTCAGTGTCATAGAGAGATCTCAGAATTGGTGAGAATGTGACTGTTAGGCTTAGGGTATCCTTGCCATGTGTAAACACAACCGTTGTGTCTGTCCGTCCGATGTACCAAACAGTAGGTGTGAACAGGGCTGAGCAAAAAACAGTGGAGGATGCAAGTAGGGAAGGAGAGGTGTGGGAGCTGGTGTGGAGAGGCCCATGAGGGAGCCAGGAGCCCTGGGTCTGCCCAGCGTGGTGACTTCCTCCCTGCAGGTACACATGACTAACTTGCAGGTTTGCCTGGCAAGTGGCAACCCCCAAGCCAGTGGAAGTAAAAGCTCCACCTGTGTGTTGCCTTGGACAAATCACAGTACCTCTCGTCTTGGAGCTTCGGTTTATGCCCCTGTTCGCTGCAGATGATGTCAGCTTCTCCTCTCCGCGTTGTTGGAAGATAAAATCAACTAATAGGGAGGAGAGCATTTTAAAAAGCTGAAACTTTCTATTACTACTAATTGAGAATTATTTTCAGTTGTTGGTGCCCTAGCTAATCCCCATAGATGTGTGCACCCCATCATTTAAACAGGTTTAGAGTCTGCATTCACAGCAAACACCCAAAGTCATTTCAAAGGTGTAAAGTCAGGCCCGTCCTCTGTACCCAAACACAGTAGAGACGCGAGCAGAAAACACAAATGCCTCTTCTGCAACTTGGAGACTACATTGTTCAAATAACTTTTCTGTGAATGGCATTGACACCAACAACTGAAAATAATTCTCAATGTGGGCCAATTGAAGAAAAATGGTCTGTTTTCATCTGTAAATTAATACCAGAAAATAGACTAAACTAAGGCAAGAAAAGCCTGACAGGAACCTGTCAAACTCCCTATACTTAAGAAAGACACAGAAAAGGCCCAGGCAACATTAAAAAATGTGACTTTATACTCAGTAGTAGTTTCAGCTTTCCTTCCAGTGGATTCAGTGGGAAAGTAAAAAGCCTGTGTAGCCCACTGTGGGCGGGGCAGCCTCCCGGCGCCGCCCCTGGGCAGCTCATGTCCCTGTGTCAGAATGGGGGCCCGTGTCTCTACATTAGGAGATCTTTCTCAAGAAGCAAAAGAGAATTCAGATCTGACTCTTTCTACCTCTCCACAGTGTCGGAAGTTGCCTAGTGACCCCCAGGAACCCACCAAGAAAAGCCCCAGGGGGGCTTCAGATTCAGGAAAAGAGCACAATGGAGTCAGGGTAAAGCACAAGCACCGGAAGCCAACAAAGCCAGAGTCCCAGTCTCCAGGAAAACGAGCTGATGGCCACGAGGAAGGTAGGCCCTGCAGACCCTGGCCCTCTGGGTTGGGCCACCCAGGGACCCTTGTGGCAACTCGGGGCAGGGGGTCTGAGACCGACCAGAAAAGTGAGACCCCCTCACTGTGGAAAGAAGAGAGAATTGACACCCCTGAAAAAGGCAAGGGAGATGGGAGTAGAGGCTTATTCTGCTCACACTGGTGGCTAGAATAAGGCAGGTTCTGACGGCAGGAAGAGGTGGTTTTCACAGGACGAAAGTCAGTCCTACAGCAGAGTAGCCCATCTGGTACCCTGCAATGGGTCTAGGCTCAGAAAAGAAGCAGGTCTAATGAGTACTGAGACAGAAACAGCAGAATGGAGGTTCGTTACACTGTTTTATCTTCCTTTGGGTATATTTAAAAACTCCCATTATGAAAAGTTAAAAATAAAAAGCTAGCTTGCTGACTGGAAGGGTTTAGAGAAATCTTAAACCCTTCTTTTTATTTAGGGATACACAGGATGTTTGGGGTGGGGAGGTGTGTCCTCAACCTGTATACTGTGCCACTAGTAGTTCCTCAGGGCCGCCATCAGTGAGGAACCGCCAGTATCCCTGCACACAGGAGCCTGTGTTCCTGGCCTTGCCTGTCCAGCCTGACCTGCCTCCAGAGTCTGTTCTGACGTAGCACTTTCCTTCTGTTCACTGCTCCCTGCTCCCATCTTCCTGCCTCACTCAGTTCTCTAAGGCTCATTGAAGTTGCCCTTCTCTGGCAGCCTGCCCTGCTCCAGCTCGCTTGTAACTTTGTGGAGGTGCAACAGCTTCACAGTCACACAGGCAGCCAGTCTTTACTTTCTGGCACATTGGCAAATTGATTCTGTGCACTGCCGGTTTTGGAGTCAGCAAAAATGGCCCACCACCCAGTTTTGGACACCCCCACCCCCTTGCTCCATACTAAGACACAGTGATTGCAACACAGGGGCACTAATGAATGTAACCCAGGAAAAACATAGACCCTGCCTTGATTTTCCTGCCTGAGCCTCACAGGTGGACTTTCTGGACTTAGACTCTGATTATGATGTTTCTCCCTTCTGCATGAAACCGCACATCCTTCCAGGTTCCTTGGAAAAGAAAGCAAAGAGCAGTTTCCGGGACTTCATCCCTGTGGTTCTGAGCACCCGGACACGCAGCCAGTCTGGTGAGTGAGCCTGAGGCCGTGGCCCATCTTGGCACTTCTCTGCAAAGAGAGGTAGAAATCTGCTTGAGCTATTTTGCCTTTGGTCCAAGTGGAGATTTGGGAATTGGAGTCACTGTGTCAAGATGCACAGCTCCTTGCAGACACAAGAGCCCGGGCAGGGCAGGGGGGACAGTGCCCAGGATTTTAGAACGATTTGCTTAACTCTTCACAGCAGGAATTTGATGCCTCTTGTGAGGGAGGTGGAAAGAGGAAAGGGCTGCACCACTTAGCAAAACTAGTTCTGCTCAAAGTTGTGGCATTTCATGATTATTGAGGCTAATCTCAGGCATGAACCATTAACCTTTGGACCTTAGTCATATTGTACTATGTTACGTGTCATCAAAATTAGACAGAATCAGAGCTGACAGAATTACATGTGGTCCCCTGAATGTGTATTTGTCAACCTCCAGCCTCTGAAAGCAGGTAGCCCTTTCCAGCCACCACCATTGTCTGGTAGCCTCTGTGTTGGCATATGGTGCTGGAAATGGTTGCCCCAGTTCACCCAGATTACCATGCAGAGTGACTGGAATGGAGAAGCGGGGCACAGTGTAAATTCAGTTATCTGACATCCCATTAACTGGCCCCTCAGCACATGGTATACACAGTGGTAATTGGGGCTTGTACTGATGGCCTAGAGGCCTCAAAAAATTCTGAAGTGTCCTTTGAATCATCAAAGAGCGATTATATTACGGCCAATTCCATTTTAGTGTTAAGCACATTGTGCTGTATTTGATTCTTTGGGAATTGGTAATCCCTGTGTGATCTCTATGGTGATTCCGTGTTAACCAGACTATTAGATTAACCAGAACACCTCGTTCCCTGCCTGGTCTGTATAATGGAAAGTTTACTGGCTATTTTGCTCTCTTTAAGTGGTCTAAATGACTTGAAACTTTGGTCAAGGGCCACTCTGCCTTGAGCTATTTCTTTATTCTTCTGACCTTGCTTGGGTTTGGAGATTGTCACATTAATAGTCAGGCCTTGGGAGAAAGATGGTGGTACCTCAAAGCTGTTCCAAGGAAGATGTCAACTCTCTTCTAGTGCTAAACTGGCCAATTTAGGCTTGGACTTCTGTCGTTAGCAGAGTTGAATCAAGGAGTGGCAAGGAAAGTGGCTTCTTAGGAGGGCAGGAAAAGTGCCATCTGTCATCTTAGGGTGGTGGGGAAAGGAAGGGGAAGAGCCTGACCAGCAGTTAAGAACAGCTGCAATGGGGTGGGACAGGTGCCAGGGAGAAGCTCCACCCCTGGACTCTTGGCCACTCAATAAGAGGTGGAGCAGGGGAAGGGAGGGGGCCCTGCTGAGGCGCCTGGGGCCTGACTACCAGGCAGTGTCACCGGAAAGGGACTTCTTGCTTCGCTTTTCTGAGACTCTTCTGCTGTGATGATTCGGCTTATCCGGGGCGGCTGTCAGCAAGATTTGTTTTGCCACACAGCGATCAGGGGTGGGGGCACGCCATGTCAATCCGCCCTCCCTTGCCCTCTGCTGAACCCTGATTTTCTAAAGAGCGAGGACCTCTGGCCTTCTCCTGCCCCTCACATGATTCTTAGCACCTTGTAAGCACTAAGTAAGTCTGTGGAATGAATTTAAATTGGCACAGCAATGTGGATGAGGAAGGGTGTGAGGCTCTGGTACACGATGGTTGGTGATGTGTTGGACTCTATAAGCGCTCATGGGCAAATTACCTCATTTGAGCCTCCAACAAGTCCTGTGAGGTCAGTAAGGCAGACAACAGTATCTCAGTTTTATAGATGAGGAAACAGAAGTGAAGGAACTGTCCCAGAGTACAGCAAATAGCTGGCACAGCCTGAACTTGAACCCAGAACTTCAAACTCCTAATCCAGGGCACTTGCTTCGACACCATACTTTTTGTCCTTTGAAGAGGTACCTGACCGACCTCTGTACATCCCATCCACAGGAAGCATCTGTAGCTCCTTTGCTGGTATGGCAGACAGTGACATGGGAAGCCAGGAAGTCTTCCCTACAGAGGAGGAAGAGGAGGTGACTCCCACCCCGGCTAAGCGTCGAAAGGTGAAAAAGACCCAACGGGACACCCAGTATCGCAGTCACCATGCCCAGGACAAGACTCTGCTGAGCCAGGGCCGCAGGCACCTTTGGCGAGCCCGAGAAATGCCCTGGAGAACAGAGGCTGCCCGGCAAATGTGGGACACCAACGAGGAGGAGGAGGAAGATGAGGAGGAAGGCCTGATGAAGAGGAAGAAACGGAGACGGCAGAAGAGCCGAAAATATCAGACTGGAGAGTACCTGACCGAGCAAGAAGAAGAGCAGCGGCGGAAAGGGAGAGCAGGTAAGGCCGGCCAGGGGGCTGCTGCCCCGGTGAGCTGCTGTCACCTGTCCCCAAACCACAGTGACTTTGGCTTCTGGGGACCCTCGGGCATCTTGCCTTCTCCACGCCAGCCTCTGCACCCATAGAAACCCTGTGCTATGAGCTCCAGCTGCCAGAGAGGGGGGCACTCAACTCCAGTCCCAAGGTTTTGGCTTGGGGTTGAGATTGAATGAGTTCGGACTGACCAACAGGTGAGCTGAGGACATGAAGGCCTGAACCCTCCAATTTCTTGTATAAAAGTCTGAACTTGTGGGCAAGGCCACAGTGACATCCTTGGCTTGGGACAACTTGATTCCAGGAAGTTTTCTGGTTGGCTTGAGGGAGTCGGGCCTTTCAGGAGGTTGGGTTCTTTCTCCTAGAATCCTGGGTTGAAGAAGAAAGAGGTCATTGGCTGCCTTTCCAGGGATGCCTCCAGCCCCTAAACTAAAAAGAAGTACAATGGTTTCCTCAGCCCGACAGAAGAACTTGGAGTAGAAGCGGGCACAACTTTGCTTTCTTGGTTAAAGCCACAAAGGTTCTAAGCGGTGGAGTGAAGCTTTGAGGTGACCCAAGGTGGCATCGTTTTTATTGGACCTGAGTTGGAAAAACAGGCAGCCCAAAGGAAAAACCAGGCTTGCTTTGGCTACATCAGATGCTATAAAATGTAATCACGGAGGCACAGACTGTTACGGAGGCAAATATTGGTATGTTCCGCTAAGTATTGTACAGCCTCATTCCTAGAGTGGATTTCTAGGTGAGCAAAAAACATGTCTCTGGGTTCCATAAGAACACCTCTGTCCCTCGATCGCTCTCTGACCTCTGCCCTTGAAACAACAGTTGATTTTCTCCTATGATGGATTCATCCTGAGCTGCCAATAACTATCTGCAGTCTCATTAGTAAGAACTGAATTAGCACATGCTGAGTGGGCTGTAGCTTCTGGGCTCGCCAGAATGCAGAGAAGGCTAAACCTCTTTTCTGTTTAAGTGGAGATACCTATGGTGCCTATCCCTACACTGCAGAGAGTAATTGAGCTAATATGCATCAACAGTGTGAGAGACGGGGGATAATTTCCCCCTTTTTTTCCGCCAGAGCCATAATGGATTGGTCAGGAATGAGTTGTCAAACTGTTGACTTCAGCCACTTTGTGTTGGGACAAAGAGGAGCTTTTGTATCATCCAGTCTTCTCTAATGAGAACTGGTTTCCTCAAAGCTTGGAAACTTCTTAATGGAACTTAACAGCTTTGGGAACCAGAAAGACCTTCGAGGTTGCTGTGGTCCAGCTTTCTACCCTTTGCAGAAATCTCAAAAGCACTCTTGACAAGTAGCTAGCTAGCCTTTACTCAAACCCCTCCAGGAGCATGGAGAACACCACTTAACAAGACATCCTATCTGAGTTCCCATCACTGGAAAGTAGGTCCCTCTCCTCCCATGCTGTGTGTCGGGGTATTATTGGCTTTGACACATGATCTGGTCATCTTCCTTCAGATTTGGTGGTATCCTCATGAAGGTATTGCCTGGCAAACATCTCTCTTCCCTGAAAGCTCTGACCCCTCGAGTTATTCCAGTTCGCTAGTGGGTTGGGGCTGGCTGGGAAGGAGGGGTGGTAAGACAGTTAGCCTTCTAAAGAGCTGTGCCTTAACCTACTGTCAGTTCCTCATTACTGCCTTTCTGATCACTATCAGAGAAGCAGGAAAAGGCCGGACTAGACAGGTGGCCTTACTCCTGTCTGAACCTCACGGCATTTTCTTTTCTCCTGGACTTGGGAATCTCCCTTCTTGACCTGCAGAGGAGACAGGAAGAATACTACCGCTCTCGCCCTACTGCTTCCACTCTCTGACCCTTCGTGTTGCCGTGAAGCTCTTGCTTCTCCACAGTTGAATACACTCCAGAGCCTGCCCTGCCCTGAGTAAACTGGGCAGGGGTCTGCTGCATTTCCTGTGACATCAGATGCTGGAATACAGCTTCCCCATATTTCCTGAGGTCCTTTCAGGCACAGTTCTGGCCCTTCTTCTTTTGGCTCAGCCCAAACTTGTTATAGCAAAATCCCTGGTTTAGAATGTTTGGCTTGGGAGTACCATTAGAAGCCCTCTAACACAGCCATTCTTTGACAGGTATGGAGACCCACTAGTGGGTTGGAGCTAGTTGGGAAAAAGAGGTGGTGAGACAGCTGACCTTCTAAGAGCTATGCCTCACCTACAGCCTGTTCTTCATCCTGTGATGATGGTTCCCCCTCTGATCTGCCCCCAGCGATGTCACACATGGGTGAACATGTCAAGGTCAGGGGGTGGCAAAGTAAGAACTCCTGGCTCTTGCCCAACCCCTTGCTTCGCAAATTGGAGAAACCGAGGCCACACCTAATCACTTCACAGCTGTACTGATCTTTTGCTACATGCCGGGCATGGCGGTCGGTCCTGTGGGGGATATAAAGAACACTTGGGCATGGTCCTGCCTAAAGAGCTTGCGCTTAAATAGGCAAATGTTGCCTATTTGCCTCATTTAATTCTCATACCAGTCCTGTGATGTGGATTATATTTGACAGAGATGGAAACTGAGACTCAGGGGGCTTATCACTCACCTCCAGTCAGTCACACAGCAGTGGCCGTGTAACACTGTGGTAAGCGATATGGGTAAACACAGTCCATTCCCCCTACATGGGGGGTGTAGGACTGACCGTGTTGGATGAGGCTCTCGTTAATGGAGTTCCCAGCAAACCTTTTTGAAATTAGAGTGCATTTTGTTCAGTGAGCTGCAGCTAGAATCAGAGATGTTGCCCAATGTGTTCCAGGGACACCAGTGACTTGATTTCTAATTAGGAAAAGCAGCAGGTTTCTGCCATGGCCCACCAGCTAAGGAGGGTCCATGGTACCTTTTGGCTTCAGGGAGTCTCTGTGGCTTCGAGCTTGGCGTACTTGGAGAGTGACCGACAGGGCAGCTAGATGGGTAGAGCTCAGGCTATGAACGATGCCTTCTACCATTCACTCCCCACCTCAGTATACTTCACGCATCACTTTAGCAGAGCTACTAGATTTGTTTTCGTATTGGTGTGAAGAAAGAGACAAGATGGGAACAGGGGGCCGGGGAGGAAGCTGAAAAGAAAATTCTGACTTGCTCTGGGGTGTGGGGAAATGCTTTTAAAATTACCCTCATCTGGGGACAGCTAGCTGAGCTGCCCCCTGCTGGCAGGGCTGGGAGTTGTTTCCTACTTGTTGAGGAAGGACTTTGATGTTGAAGTACAGAGTCCATTCCAGAAGCATTCGGTGGAATAATCAGCACCACACTAGATACTGGTAGCTGGTAGTTCATAACTTTGTACTGAGATTTGAAGCCCCAGAGTCCTCTGATTCATCTTAGAGGAAGGCATTGCTTTTCTCTGTTCCGTTTCCCCGACACCCATTCTTTTCTGTTTCTTGCCTTTAGATTTAAAGGCCCGTAAGCAGAAGCCTTCCTCCCAAAGTTCAGAGCACCGCCTCAGGAACAGGAGCCTTCCTTTGCCCAACAGAGCCCAGGGGATCTCAGATTCACCAAATGGTTTCCTCCCAAGTAACCTGGAGGAGCCAGCCTGCCTTGAAAATTCAGAAAAGCCATCAGGAAAACGCAAGTGCAAGACCAAGCACATGAGCACCATCTCAGAAGAGACAAAGGTATGTTGTGTGTTGTCGGGGA
>PVIJ01008016.1:0-62539 GCA_004024925.1 Scalopus aquaticus | reverse complement strand
AAGAATATGGCAGGATGTTAGGTTGAATAGCTTGTTAACGTCCAATCAAGAGTCTTTTGTCTGGGCTTAACTCACTGGAAACCAATCAGGGGGCTTTCTGAGCCAATCAAGGTAGAAAACAACTTGTAGAAGCAAGGATGTTGATGTCCAGACAAAGGGCGCTCCTTGAGGGCGGGTCTGAAGGAATTCCACTTGGGCCTGTTTATGGCCACTCTTCACATGCCCCACTCCCCAATTCTTTTTCTTCTCAGAGAAGCAGGAGAGCGGGTGATGCTCACCAATTGGTAGCCAGGCAAGTGTGCTAGAACCCCAGCTCAAAACGGACAGTGAGCTTCGGGTCTGATGTTCGTAGGGTTGGTGTTGGGTTCCCCACTGATTTGAAAACTGACACTGTCCTCTTCCTGAGCGAACTTTACTGAAAAGCGAATGCCAGCTTCAAGTGCGTACCCATAGGCAGTGAAAACCAACAACGTAATAAGAGGTCACATCGGGCTTGCTTTGGTCCTTGTGATTCTTACGACCCTTTCCAGCTCCAGAACAGGGATCCCTGAGCGGCACTGGCAGAGGGGGAACCCAGGTCTTGTCCCTGCTCCTTGCCTTTCCCCCTCCACAGTCCGGTTCTAGCTCAGACAGGGGACTCAGACCTATTTCCTCATCCTTAAAGACAGAGCTAGTACTCCATGTCCTTCCCATCGCACAAGAGTGCTTGGGGGAACAAAGGAGGCAAGGGACATGAAAGGCTTTGAGAATCAGAAAGTGCTCTGCGAGGCTGGTGTGCACCCTCAAGCTTTTGGCTGAGTCGAGAATGAGAGGGCAGGCGTTGAGTGGTGAGGTGGTAGTAAGTGATCCCTCCTCTCTTAATTCCCACAGTCACTGCTGGAAGTGGGCACTGTTGTCCTCATTCCATGGTGAGAAAACTGAGGTTCAAGGAGGTTAAGGGACCTGTGTGAGGTCACTCAGGGGTCATGAGCAGCAGAGTTGGGACGTAAAGCAGGCTTGGCTGCCCCTGGAGCCCTGGCTCTTTCTCTTTGCCTCCGCTCTGAGTGGACAGCTTCTGTCTGTATCCAGGAGACACTGGGGGAGGGTGTGGCCAGACAGGGCATCACGGCAACTGTGAGTAGCTCTGGGTAAGGCAGGTGGTCCCTGGTGCCCTCTGCTTCCCTGTCCCAGACAGAGGTGACCAGCCACCTGACACTCAGCAGCCCACACTGATGCGTCTATCTGGTTATTCTGTCTGGCAGTGTCTGCTGAAACGTTCCTCCCTGAGAGGTTTTGTCCCTTCCCAGGGCCTTCCTTTCTCCCTCCAGCCTTTCTTTTTCTCCCAGTCACCCTCACCTGCTCTGGTTGCCCCCATGGTACGGTGCTTTGTAGTGGGAAGCAAGATGGGGGGAAGGACAGGGGAGATACGTACAACACGAAAGCCTGGGGCATTGGCCAAAGGCTTCTTCCCACAGGAACTCTGAGCCAGGGACGACAGGGGAGGGGAGGGGAACCCCATTTGCTCCTGTTCCTCCCTCACCGGGCAACCTTCCTTGCCACTGGCAGCTCTGGTCTCCTGAGGGATAGTCACCCTTTGGCTCTTGGCTTGACCACCCAAAACCTAGGCACTTTACCTAGCATCCTCTAGTGCTGCCATTATACACCTCTACCTGCCTGGCAACAAAGCAGTATTCTATACTCATAGCTGGTGCTTTCCTGCTAGCAATCCTACCTCACTGTCCTTTCAAGATGGAGATGGATAGCATCTCTCCTTGTCTTGGGATTTGCCAAAGGAAACAAATGCCCTGGCTATCTCTTCTCTGCTGCCACGCCTTTCCTGCCTTCATGTTCTTCTAGACTACTTTTCTGCCTGCCCGATGCTCTGCCCAAGTCAACAAATATCTTAACTCAAGCCTGAGTTGGGTGCTAAAAGGAACAAAAGAGAAGAAGACAATATGACCCCTTCTCCTAAGGAGCTTAAATGCTTAGCAGAGGAGACTAGACTGGCCTATGAGACAATGGAAGGAATTAAGACAGTGAGACATCAGACATTAGATTGTGTGATTCAGTTGAGGTGTTCTAGGAATACAGAGAGAGGGCAGCGGGGACCAGAGGGTTGTAGAATGTTGTAGGGGGCATAGGATTTCAGTGAGACCTTGATGCTCTTAGGAATGTTAATAAATAGGATGTATTAGTTGTCTCTTGTGGTGTAATGGGCTACCCTAAAACTAAAATTGGCCTGATACACCAATAAACATGTATTGTCCACAGTTTCTGGAGATCAGCAATTCAGGGACAGTTTAGCCAGGTCCGACTTGGGGTCGTCCAAGGGTTACAGCCAGGGCTACATTCATGTAAAGGCTTGACTGGGGCTGGAGGATCTGCTTCAAGGACAGCTCCTTCACATGCTGGTGAGTTGATGGTAGTTGTTGGCAGGAGGCCCCCTGTCCTTGCCTCATGGACCTCTCTAGCAGCTTGAGTGTCTCATGACATGGCAGCTAGCAAGCAAGGCCAAGCCACATTGTCTTGTTTTAGGACCTAGCCTCGGAAGGCGCACACGTCATCTGCAGTCTTCTATTGCCTACACAGGTCAGCCTTATCCAGTGCACGGGCATGACTGTCCGGGGGTGGGTTTCATCAGGAGCCCATTTGGAGTCTAGTGGGGGCACAGTCAACCCTCGGGGCTCCCACTGATTTGTACTTCGCCCACCAGCAAGGTGCACTCCTCCTTCCCAAGGCCCTCCAAAGTCTCACCCAGTTATGGCCTCAGCTCCAAGTTGTGAATCTCATCATCTACCTCAGGTCCAGATGAAATTCCTTGGGTCTGGGCCCTTGAGCGCAGCCCCTCCCGATCAGAAGACCCCTGAACTAAAGAGATGAGTTCCCTGTCCCCAACAGACCCAACATACCGTAGTGGGCAGGCATGGGGACTTGCTCTAGACATGCCAGTGCAAAATGAGAGGAAAGAGGAGACCCGCTGGGCTTATTCATGGGGCAAGGACTCTACTGTTAACAGCGCACGTGCCCTGTGCATTGTTCTGGGGCCTTTCCAGTTCATTATCTCAAAGACTCTGCAAGTGGGTAACACTGTCCACTGCCCCACGTGGGCATGGGTGTGATCTGGGGCCACGGTGTGGTAGGAGGTAAGAAAGGTTGGGGAGGGTTAGATGCAGGGGAAGGTTTTTGCAACAAGAGTGAAGGTTTCAGCGGCTGTGCTTCTGTAGTCTCTACCTCGCTTTACTCTCAGAATTTACTTCTGCTTTTTTATAGAGATGTCTTACAAAAACCTCAATAAACGAGGGTCGAGGAAGGTAAAGAAGGCATGCAGAGTGCTTGAGAAAAGCTGGGATATCCCCTCAATCTCTGATTTCCAACCCCTTCGTCACCCCTTTTGAAGATTTGAGCCTGTCAGCATCTGCTCATATGGGAACTTATGCTCATCTAGGTCTGCATCTCTGCTTTCCAGGGTAAAGGGCGGTGGAACCAGCAGAAGACACGCTCTCCCAAATCTCTCACCCCAATGAAACCGACGGAACCGTGCACCCCTTCTAAGCCCAGAAGTGCTGGCCTGGAGGAGGCGTCAGAGTCACCTGCAGCTCGGCAGATCCCCCCAGAGGCTCGTCGGCTCATAGTGAACAAAAATGCTGGCGAGACCCTGCTGCAGCGGGCTGCACGTCTTGGCTACAAGGTACGTACTTTGCTCCTCGGCTCTCGATGCCATTGCCTGAGCTTCTGTGGGGCATCGTCTCACCATTGGCTCTCTGGCCTAGGCAGGGCTCCGTTTGGGGCTTGGCCCCAGGCTGGCCTCCTTCCACTGTCCAGATCGTCCCTGGGGCTGCCTTGCTCCCTGGCATGGTGTGTGGGGATGCAGACTCATTTGGATGGTAACTTGGGGTGAACATAGTTGAAAATCCCATGCATTCCTAGGTTAGAAATAGGATTCGTAGGGTTTTCTGTCGCCTTGCATTTCCCTGAGTGGTGGTTTCCCCACTTAGAGAGGAACAAACGGTGTTTACTCCTCACTGCTCATTACTGCAGCTTCCTCTCATTTTGGCTTCTAGTAGTGGGGGGTCGGAAATATGTTGGGAGAGGGGACAGGGCTTCATTAACCCCATTTTACTGCTTCCTGATGGATTGGAAAGGAAGTTGGTGTATCTCAAGCATTTGTCATGTTAAGAAAATTCCCATCATTTACTTAATATTGTTTAATCTGCACCATAAGCCTATGGCGGTAGGTTTTGATAGCCCTACTTTGCAGGTAAGAAATCAGGGTTCAGGAATATTGAGTCATACAGCCACGATCACTCAACTGTTACACATATCTGAATTCACACTGAGTCCTGTTGATTCCCTAGTGCCAGCTATCAGGGGCCCCTGACGCATTGCCTATCATTAAATTACATTGTCGGCGATTCCGGTTGTTTCCCACTTTTTGTTGATATGAACTCCCTTGACCATGTATTTTTCTCCACCACACCACACCAGTTATTTCCTCAGGATTTGCTCCTAAGGGTGGAGCTGCTGAACAGGGCTTCATTTTTAAAGGCTTCCGACACCTACAACTGATTCCTTGAAGACAGCCGCACGCACTCCCAGCTAGGCAGGCAGCACAGGAAAGCTGCCTTGACAGCAGCTCGCCGTCCAGCGGCCTGCTTTCTTGAGCACTTGCATTAGGGGCCAGAGAGCTGCATGGAGATTAAAGTGAAAAATGAGGATCAACCCCTGCTCTCAAGGTTAATCATCTTTTACCTGGGGCCAAACCAGCACACAGGAAACCACAGGAGAACCAACCAGGACGGGGGAAGGGGCGGGGGACAGGCACACTGGTGAGGAAGGCAGAGGATCGTGTTCTCCCAGGCACAGGCAGTGTGACAGGCCCTATATCCAGGAGGCAGCACTCCAGTGCAGGTCAGGAGCGCATGCGCACACGTGCACACACGTGCACACACACTCTCATTCTTGCTTGCTTGCTCACTACTGGCCTGTTCTCGCCAGCCACCTGTGAGCTAGCTGTCAGTCAGGACAGCCAAGTTACCCGTCTCACCAGGGCCCAGGAGAGGGCCAGGTAGCTGCTGCTGGCCTCTTTCCCCTCTTCTAAGAGTCTGCCTCCCCTACCTCTGGGCTCTTTCATCAGCTTCATCCCAGGCTAGCTAGGATGCTTCCAGGCCTGGAGTCCCACCTCTGGGCCTGTCCTCACAAGCCAGGGACACTGGTCATTACTGTGTGGATGGATGGCCACCCTGGCTTACACTCGGAACACTCCTGCTTTGAGGGGAGGGCTGCAACTGACTGCCTGGGAGACACATCGGGCACAGAACTTCAAACAATGAAAACCAGTCAGGAAAAGTATTTACATCAGTTCTTTCTAATTCTCCAATTACCGTCAGAGTCCAAGCTTTCTCCACACGTGTCATTTCCCTCACAGTGCCCCAGACTAGGTCCCTGGTATTCAGGGCGCGGAGGACCTGAGGGTATGTGCTCTGGGTGGGCAGGTGAGCCTCTCTGAAGACGTACCCCCAACAACCCACATCCAGATGTGTGTTCTTGCTCTTCCTCACTGCTGAGGAAACAGCCAGAGCTGAGGCCTCGGTGATGGCAGCTCAGGACTGACTTCTTTGACAAAGGTTTTTTTTTTAAAGATTTATTTATTTATGCATACAAGCTGGGGTACAGGCCAGAGGCATGGGGCGGTGAGAGGGCTCACCAAAGACAGAGCGGGGAGCAGAACAGGCAGAGCGACAGAAATACACTGCTGAGGGGAGGAGCGGGCGAGGCAGGACAGGTCTGCCACGCCATGTGGGATTCTCCCCGGCCTGGCGTTGAACTCGCGTCGCCGCTGCCAACAGCTCCACAGTGCAGTGCTCAACTGCTGCACCACCAGGGAGGCCCTTCTTTGACAAAGGTTTTGATCCTTGCCTGTCAGTCTCTGGAATTATGGGCAGGCTCTGAGACTCTTTGGAAATTTGAAGAGCTTCAGACCAAACTAGGATGATTTCCAGAATTGGGCCTGTTTTTGCTCATGGGGCTGTCTGTCCCCACAGGATGTTGTTCTCTACTGCCTCCAGAAAGACAGTGAAGACGTGAATCACCGCGACAACGCGGGCTACACGGCCCTGCATGAGGCCTGCTCCCGGGGCTGGACCGACATCCTGAACATCCTGCTGGAGCATGGGGCCAACGTGAACTGTAGCGCGCAGGATGGCACAAGGCAAGACGGCAGCTGCCCCCCAGCTAGAACCCTAATTCAAGACAGCCTGCCCCAGTCTGACCTCTGCCACATGCCAGGCTGAGGGTTGCAGAGAGGCCTTGTCAGGAGGCATTTCAGCTGCTGACTGCAGAGAGAACTGGTTTGGGGTGGAGGCAGATGGGTTCCTGGCTTGCCAGTCCACGTTGGTTACCAAGGGGAGGCTGGGGTTATCTGGGAACACCCCATCAGATGCAGCTTCACCAGGACGACTGCTCAGACCCTGCTCAGATCATGCTGACAGGGTCCCTGTCTCAGGCAGAATCGTGACTGGGAACTGGGAGGCTGACCTTAGCATCACATCCCAGATTTGATTCTTGATTTGATCTCCAGCCACTTTTTAAGGGCACCTGCTGTGTTTTGAAAAGTTGCACCATCCTCTTTATCAAAAGGCCTATGTCCTGGGCAAATACAGAGAGAAACTGCGGGCCAGGTGGCGGGACTTGAGTCAGAGGATGCAGGCCCTGCTTGGCTGCCACCTGGGGCACGGAGCTGCTCTGCTCACCCCTGCTCTGGGGCGGCCATCTGCACCTTCGGTTTTCGTGCCCAGCATCTGCTTTGAGTGTGTCCTCAAGCAGGGCCCATTTTCTCCCAACCTCTGGCGCTACCCGTGGGGTTCCATGCGCCCTAGGGTCTGTCCGAAGTTTGAGAGGAGCATAGGCAAATGGGAGGGAGGAGGAAGGGGCGCAGCGAGGAGAAGGAGGCGGGGTGATGCAGGGTGAGGGGTACAGCTCAGAGGCGGTTTCCCTGCCGTGTGCAGTGGGGTCACCTCATTTTACCTTTCCCTGATGAGGGAACCTGAAGCCCAGACACCCAGGTGTCGTCCTCACTCTCTGTCACCTCTGCAGGCCAGTTCACGATGCGGTGGTCAATGACAACCTGGAGACCATGTGGCTCTTGCTGTCCTATGGGGCCGACCCCACGCTGGCCACGTACTCGGGGCAGACGGCCATGAAGCTGGCCAGCAGCGACACCATGAAGCGCTTCCTCAGCGGTAAGCGTGACCCAGACCTGCCGGAAGCCATCCTGGGGCTGGCCATCCCGAGCTCTCGAGGAGCTGCTGGTGCTCCCTCTGCCCGTGTCCATGAGCGCACTCAGGGCCTCCTCGTAGGTTCCCCTCAAGTTCTCAGAGCTCTCCAAGCACTTCGAAAAGCCCAAAGGCCAGCTTCCTCTGGCCCCATGCCGCGAGGTTCCGTGCGGCCCGCGTCCTCTCAGGCCTCTCAGGTGTCCTCCCCCCAGGGCCCCATTTCCTAGCTAGGTGTGCACAGGGGCCCCTCACGGGGCAGCAGCCCGCTGACAGACTTGGTTGGGGGTAGGCACGTTGACCTGTGCTTTGAATAGGATGTCAGTTTCAAAGTCTCGACACTTTGCATTTTGTGTTTGTTTCTTTTTGCGCACTTTCCTTCTTGGTTATCAAAGTGGAAGCCCTGGGGCCCCTCCCTGTGCCGTATCCCGCACAGCCCTTGCCGGTGGTAACTGTGATGTCCCTGCTCATCCCAGTGCCGTCCTCTTGCCATCCCCTTCTCTGCCTCCCTCACCTGCCGGCTCTGGAAGAGTGTCTGGCATTAGGGCCACTGGCCAACATGCATTTATTTTCTCATTAGAGGACAGCAGCTGTTGGTCTGCAGCTGGGTAGTGCTACTGAGGGCAGAAGGGAAGAGGGAAGTCTAGCTTGGGCATGCTCAGTAGGACTCTCCTTAGACTTGACTTCTGAATATAGGAACCCCACCTCCTTAGTGACATCACAACTTGGCCCTTGCTTTGGCAGTTACTTCTTCAGACTGCCTGAGTGAGGGTGGAGCAGATGGGAATCATATCACTGATCCTCCTCAGAAGCTTCAGAATTGGTGGTCGAACCCCTCTCTGGACAGAAGCCTACAGTACTGAGGATTTGCCCAAGGCCGCTCCCCTCACCCAGGGTTTGGCCCCAGGCAGTCTCGGAACTAGCCCAGCCCCCAGATTTGGTTCTGGACTCCCAACCAGGGACTCATTTGTTTATAGAACAAATGAGTTGACTCAGTAGCCGATGATGGAGGAAAAAACAGAACCTGCACTAAAGGGCCCAGCGGGAGGAGCTAGCTGGAGCGCCACCTTCGTGCTGCTAAAAGCTGCAGTGGGGCGAGCAGAACCTGGGGGCCTTGATTCCTGTTTAGCCGACCTCCGTCCAGTCTCTGGTCAAGCCCACTAAGCCCTGCAGTCACTGTCACTATGTGTCTGTCTCAGGCCTCACAGCCAGACCCAGATTCTCCCAGGCTAGGGGCAGGAGGGCGCTCTGTCCCTCTGCCAGCTCTGTGGTCCCAGGCCCCTGTCCTTGAGAAGCAAAGCAGCTTTGGGATTTTCATTCAGTTATTTGTCCTGGACCAGTGACAGCTCTTGTTCCCTTTAGCGCCGAACCATCACTGGGGGTGCAGGGTTCAAGCCACCCTTTTTGTCTTTCTCCCACATACCACGTGCTGTTTGTACTCTCTCTTACACACACGCACACACATTATTGTCTACACTCCACTTGGTTCCCAGGAGAAGCTGGCATAGATGAACACCCAGAGCATTGCACCATGTGAAACTGTCTCTGATCCACAGTTCTAATCCAGGGGCCTCTTCGGCCTAGAGACCGCCCTCCTGAGGGACTCGCAGTCCTCTGGGCCCACATAATGCTGTCTCACCAGAGCAGTGGTTGGCATAGCTGCCTTCCAAATAATGCTGTCTCTCACCATGTTAGTAAGCAGACAGACTCTGTTTCCCTGAATCCTTCTCAAAAATCCCAGAGGAGTTTGAATGTTGAAACCATTTTTAGTTAAAAGATTAGAAATAAACCCTTTTTTCTGTCTTCTCATTTCAGTTAACTCATCCCAACTCCTAGCCAGCCTTTTGATACCTCCTTTCAACTAACTCAAATGCAGAATCAGCAGACTTTTCTTTTCTTTTTTTTTAATTTCCACATTCTTTTAATTTGTTAATTTGAACATTCTTTCTTTCTTTTTTTTAAGATTTATTTATTTATACATACAAGATGAGGTACAGGCCAGAGGCGTGGGGCGGCGAGAGGGTCCACCAGAGACAGAGTGGGGAGCAGAACAGGCAGGTCAGAAACACACTGCTGAGGGGAGCAGCGGGCGAGGCAGGAGAGGTCTGCCCCACCATGTGGCATTCTCCCTGGCTGGGCATCGAACTCACATCGCGTGCTGCCGACAGCTCCACAGTGCAGCGCCCAACCGCTGTGCCACCAGGGAGGCCCAGGAGACTTTTCTTAATCCTGGCACTTTCTAGCCTGTCCAGGCTGAACACTTTCTTTCAGATCTTGACATTGTTTCTCAACTTTATGAGTTTCATAATGGGGGTCAGAAGCTGAAAGAAGTGATAAAACGGGGCTACCTCTTTGCCATGCAAAATCAAGCAACAGTTAAATGCAGAACTGCCTGGTGATTAGGGAATATGCCAGGTAGCTGGCTGGGCTAGGACCTGACCAGACCCCCTCAGGGAGGCGGGCACTGGCAGGAGTCAGGCGGGGGTGTGGGGTGTGGGGGGGTGGGAAACAGGGCTTGGGCCACAAAGGCTGTTTTAGGGGGATGAATAGACAATATTCAGGGCCTTAACCAAAAAATGAGATGAGATTCACGGATCACGACCATTTTGAAGTGAACAATTCAGTGGCATTTACTATACTTGCAATGTTGTGCAGCTGTTGTCACGGGCTTTTTCAGTGCCTTGAGTCCAATATTTTCTTTTTTAACCTTCTTCCCTCTCCCTCTGCAAATCTGTCCCCTGGCATAGTAACTGCAGGAAGCGCTGTAAGGTTGGATGTTGGAGGTGCCCTGCTGTCTCAACTCTTAAACCCGACCACATTTGCGTGGCCTTCTGGCTTTTCTTTTTTTTACCTTTCCTGGCTGGCTAAAATATTTAAAAAACATTTTGCTTTTCATCCCCCTCCCCCCGCCAAGCATTTGCCTGATCCGACTCACTGTATGTGGAGTGTCTTTGTCCTCCCTTAGTGGAGATCTCACTGGGCAGAAAGTGAAGGAGAAAACCCACAGGACGCAAAGGACCCCATTTTCTGCAAGGTTGTACCTCGCATGAAGCTTCCCTCACTTTGTGCAAGGCCCTTGTGCTGGCAAAGTCTGGGAATCAAATTCTCTTTTAAATACATGAAGGAATGTCACTATATACAGGCACCCTGCAGTGAATCCTTTTGTAAAGCAGAAGGTGCTGTTTACTCATTTGGGTTATAAAGGTAGATTTGCCAATGATTGGGTTGACTTAGAGCCAGGCCGTTTCTCCTGAGATCATGAAGAATGTAGTGGCCCTTCTTGATTTGTTCATTCATCTGTGCGCTTATTGAACAGCTCTTCGGTTTTAGGCTCAATGCTGGGTGCTGGCGGCCAGATAGGGAACCCTTTCTACCCCAGGCTTAGAGCACCAAGCCCTCTGAACCCTCACAGAGGCCTCTGGAAGGCTGCCTCCTTGCACTGAGTTACAGGCAGGCATGTGACTGATTTACCTGTTGACCCTTTGAAGAAAAGAGCTGTATCTAAGCAAGCCACGGGAAAACAGATTGGGTTTTCCTCCTCTGTTAAAAGGAATGTGGGGGCTGGGGTGGCAGGGAGATGTTGCAGTTTGGTTTGGGGCACTGGAGGACATATTGGGACTGCTTTTCCTTCCACTGATGAAAGGGTTAGCAATTTACCACTTGAGGTCACTGAATCACAGGTTTTTGTTTTTCCTGCCGGAGACCTCTGCCATTTGACCCCATGTAGAAGACTGCTTGTTTTTTGTTTTTCTCCCCTTTCATGTCCCTCAGCCGGTGACTTGGTTGGAGGAGATGGGGGAGGGGTATGATGGTACCCTGGGAAATAGACAAACTCTAATTGCCAGGGTAACTGCTCACATTGAATACTTAAAAAAAAAGTTACTAAGGCAAAACTCACAGAACATAAAATTAGCCATTTTAAAGCAAACAGTTCAATGGTATTCAGCGCATTCCCAAAGTTGTACAGCACCAGGGCCTTCCTGGTGGTGCAACGGGTTAAGTGCAGCGCTGTGGAGCTGTTGGTGGCTGCGGCGCAAGTTCGATGTCTGGCTGGGGAGCTTCCCACATGGCGCAGCAGACCTCTCCTGCCTTGCCCGCTGCTCCCCTCAGCAGTGTATTTCCGTTGATCTGCCTGTTCTGCTCCCCATTCTGTCTCTGGTGAACCCTCTCACCGCCCCTTACCTCTGGCCTGCACCCCAGCTTGTATGCAAAAATAAATCTTTAAAAAAAAGTTGTACAGCACCAGTTGAGTCTAGTCCCAAAACATTTTCATCACCCCAAAATGAAACCTCATATCCATTAAAGGGCTGCTTTTCATCCACACCCCCCCACACCCCTGGTGACCCCCAGTATACTTTCTATCTATGGATTTACTTATTCTGAACCATGTAATACGGGGCCTTCGTGTCTGACTTCTTTCACATAGTCTCGTGCTTTCAAAGTCCCTCCATGTGGTACCATGTCTTTGTACTTCCTTCTGTTTTAAGGCTGAGTACAGGTTTTCTCTGCTATCCAAAAGTAGATTGTTCCTATGAAACCTTTCTGAAATGGTGAAGAAGCAATTACCATAAATTTATATGGAAATTTTTTACAGCATTCCCAGACCCAAAAATTAACTACCAAATCATACAAATAATACAAAAACCTAAAATACTAACATATAGTAAAAGCAGGATAAATATATAGTATAGGGCTGTCCCAGGACAGGAGCTTGGCGGGGCCACTTGCTGCTTGGGGTGCTGCTACCCCTAGAGCAGCTGCCGCAAAACCGGCACTGAATGCTTTTCACTTTTTGCCTTTTGTCGTAAAAGTGGAAATCCTCTTCCAGTTCCTTTTGACTAGCAAAAACAAGAATAGTGATCCCTCGTTGTCTGCAGGGCACTGTTTCTGGGACCCCCAGTGGATACCAGACTCTTTCATGCTCAAGTCCCTTATATAAAGTGGGGTGGTGCTTGCATGTAATCTGCACACGTCCTCCCATGTACTTTAAATATTTATTTATGCATACAAGAACTGGGGTGTAGGCCAGAGGTGGGGGTGGTAAGAGGATTCACCAGAGACAGAGTGGGGAGCAGAACAGGCAGATCGACTGAAATACACTGCTGAGGGGAGCAGTGGGTGAGGCAGGAGAGGTCTGCTGAGCCATATGTGGGTCAGCTCCCGGGTCAGGGCTCGAACTCAGGCCTTAGTGGTGATAGTGCTGAGACTTTAACCCCTGTGCCACCAAGGAGGCCCATCCTCCCCTATACTTTAAATCATCTCTAGATGACGTATAAAGTCTAACCCAATGTAAGTTCTATGTAAATAGCTATACTAACTATATTGTTTAGGTAATATTGACTGAGAAAAAAAGTCTGTACGTGTTTAGTACAGACACAACCGCCCTAGGCCTAACTCCCTAGTACCTATTTTCTATCATGTTTGGTTGAATCCTTGCATGTGGATGGGGGCTGACTGTGTTAATGTAGGTCTTTCATCAAAGCAGAGCGGTGTAACACGACCTTTCAAAGAGCAGGGGTGTCTGTAATACTCCAATGTATGAATACACTACCTTTTCTTTATTTGTCAGGGGATGGACATCTGGATTATATTCACCTTTTGGCAGTTGTGACTAGTGCTGGCTGCTATGAACATGAGTGGACACATCTTTGAGTACCAGTTTTCAATTCTTTTAGATATGTACCTAGGAGTGGGGTTACCTGGCTGAGTGTCCCATTTTGAAGGGAAGGACAAGAAAGTTGTGGGAGAGGGGCCAGGGAGAAGGAACACCACTCCTCACCCTCTCACCTGATTGCCTGTGAAGACCTGTGAGCAAACATGAATCAAAGCTGCTTCATAAAACCTCTTTTGGAGTTCCTCGTGTGCCATTCCCAGGCCGTTCTGACTTCTGCATCTTTGCTCCTGCCAGTTAACTTTTGGCTGTCTCAGAAAGCAAATTCACCTGCAAGTGACAAAGATTTGCTGTCACTCAGGAGAATTAGAGGAATGCCCCTGGGGGTTCTGAAGGCAGTTCCTAGAGAGGAACCCCGGGAATGCAGTGAGCTCAGGGCTGCTCTCATGGAATCCTTGTGGGACCTCTTGGGAGCGGGGCAGCAGTGTTTGAAGGCATACATTAAGCAAGCACATGACTTTATAATCTCACCTCACAGTAATTCCCCCTTCTTCCTTTCCTTTTGTGTCCATCTGTGTGTTATGCTCTTACTGTGTGCCGGGCACCTGGGCTGAGGTGCTGGGGAGAGAAAGGTAAACAAGACATGTGGTCCCTGCCTTTGGGAGTTTACTGTCTCATTCCTTTATCTTCCAGGACACTTAGCACAGGACTAGGCTCAGACTAGACACTTAACTGACAGATGCTTCTGGAAGAAACTAGTCCCAACCCTCACAGGTGACACAGGGTACAGAGAGCACGTAAGATGGCTTTTTCATGGAATGCACGAAGAATCTAATGTACAGGTTTTCCACTCTGGCTACTCAGCCCTTACTTCAAAAGCTTTTCTCAGGCTGTCTTTTCCTACAGGAAGAAACCCTTCACCTCCTAGAAAGTTGCTGAAAGATGACATCTTTTAGTAGCTTACAACATCTAATAGGTGTTGTTGTTTATAGGATGTGTGACCCAAAGGGAAGGCCCATTGGAGTGTGGCAGTGCGCTCCACTGAGGGAAGCTAGTGCCATTCCTTTAAGAGTGGCTGCCAGGCCTCCCTCCTTGGTGCAGGGGTTAGAGACAGGGCACTATGAAGCTACCAGCAGCCACTCCAACATGAGTTCGATCCCCAGCCAGGGAGCTTCCCACAGGGTGCACCAGACGTCTCCTGTCTCACTCGCTGCTCTGCTCAGCAGTGTATTTCAGTCAGTCTGCCTCTTCTCCTCCCCACTCTGTCTCTGGTGAATCCTCTCACTCCCCACACCTCTGGCCTACACCCCAGTTCTTGTATGCATAAATAAATCTTTAAAAAGAAGAGTGGCTGCCAACTTCCTCTGGGGATTTGGTTTTTAGGGGACACCCTCTCCTCACCTGTGGCCTTTGGACTCTCTTCTGCCCTGTAGCTCAGCTGTCACTGAGGGCTGGTGGCAGCCATACAAGGCTAAATCAACTTGCCAACTGTGCTAGGTAGCATATTGGCAAGTGCCGGGCCAGGTGCCCACAGATGACACAATTGAATTTGTCTTGAAAGTCTCTCTTATCCACATGGGGCTGAGACATGAAACAATTCTACTAGATGATCCTTAGCAAGGAAACAAGAAGGCAAGGGACAATCAGATGGTGTGTTCTAAGATTAAGTGAACAAACAGTACTTCAAAATTTTTTATTGTGTTAAATACACATAACACAAAATTTACTCTCTTAATCATTTTAAAATGTGGAAATCAGTGACATTAAACATTCACAATTTCTGCCATGATCACCACTGCTAAGTTTCAGAACTTTCTTATCACCCCAAAATGCTATAGCCATTAGGCAGTCATTTCCCATTCCTGCTTCCCCCAACCCCAGCAACCTCTAGTCTACTTTCTGTCTATAGAGTTGCCTGTTCTGTATATTTCATATACATGGAGCCATACCATAGGTGGGCTTTTGTATCTGACTTCTTAGTATAATGTTTTCAAGGCTCATCCATGTAGTAGGATCAAGGATCAATACTTGATTCCTTTTTTATGACTGAATAATATTCCACTATATAGATGTTGCATTTTGTTTATCCCTTCATCAGTTGAACAACATTTGGATTGTTTCTATTTGGTGGCTATTGTGGATAGAGCTGCTGTGAACATTGAAATCTAAGTTTTTGTTTGAATGCCTGTTTTAACTTCTTTGAAGTATATACCAAGGCATGGAAGTAAAAGGTTTTTGTGAGGATAAATTTGACTACTGCTCCCATGTTTTCCAAAGATGAAACAGAAGCAATTATGCTTCTTTATCTTACTTTGAATTGGAGAGATTGTGGTTGGGTATATGAATGGATTGGGTATATCTCACTAAGGAGATAGCCCAGGATTCTGCTTGCAGAGTAATTCCCAGTACCACTGACAGCAGGGGCCCCAGGCCCAGATGCCTTCGGGTTGGTCATGTCAGAGAGCAACAGCAGGCTGGGTGAGGATTGTTGATTTGGAGAACACTCATGTTGCCTCTTCTCCAGCCCCCTGTTGACGTCCTGGAATGTGGATGCAGTCAGTGTTGCCACATCTTCTGATTTTTTCAAGAAAAATTGAAAATCTGGATTTTTAAGTAAAATCTTCCAATTTTAAAAATGTTGGAAGTCAATGAAATGTTTTTGGTTTCAAACACTGGGCCAAAGCCTAGGTGATCAGGTGCACTAGGTGTGGCTCCTGGCTGCTGGTCTGCAACTTACTGTGGCAGCAGGAAGCATATCTCTGGGCACTCCTGGCCCCTCGTGTGATCCTTTCTTCCCTGCTCCCACTCGTAGCCCCGTGTGGATGTCTTTTGCTTCTGGATTCCTCCTCCAGCCAAACTTCCTTGACTCACTGCCTTGTCTCCTTTTATCAGATCACCTCTCGGATCTTCAGGGAAGGGCAGAGGGTGATCCTGGTGTATCCTGGGACTTTTACAGCAGTTCCGTGTTGGGTAAGCCTTAAATGGGATTCTTCCCACCCTTGTCAATGGCTCAGAGGTGTGTGAATTATTTTGGGTTTTACTGATTCTTCTCAGATAGGAGTGACCCTGTGGAGGTAGCCCCTCTTCGCCTGTTAGTAGCTCACAAACTCTTTTAGCCCACACCCTGGTCCATGCTTCCCCTGGACACAACTCACTGTCCTAAACCAGGAAACCACTGATTTGGATAAAGCCATCGCTTACTCTGCACTCCCTCCCTGGGCACTTTTTTAATGCTTACTCTTTCAGGGTTCCTTACTTTGTCCTGAGCCTAGCGTAAGCCCTGATGTACGTTGTCATCTCTTCTGGCCTGCTCATACTCAGGAAGGACCCAGCCCCTCACCTGGCAGCTGCCATTCCCTCCCTACCTGCCCCCGTGACACACAGTTTTGGGCAGCACTGCTGTCTTCTGAAGCCCTAATCTTCTGGCCCAAGCTTTCCTCTCTCGGGAAAGAATTGCAGGCCCATCTGTGGCTGTAGGTTGAGAGAGGCACCCACCTCTAACCTTGGGAGAAGCTGAAGCAGGAGACAGTTGGGGTGGAATGAAGCAGGCTACACCCACACAAAGCTGGAGCAGTGGTCACTTTCATTTTAAGGGGTTAGTATAAATCACTTCTTTTCAGTGACACCCACTTCCTGATAAGTCAGGATCGCTTGTAGTATCACTACGTGTAACAGTCAGGGAACCATTGGGCCCCATCTGCCCCTGCTGTTGAGGACCCCTGGCAGGCAGCTGGAGCAGTTTGGGAAAGCTTCAGGCTTTCATCTGACACAGCTGAGCAGCTCCTCGTTCACCTCACCCTGCCTTTTCCCAGTGGAAACCTGGAGGAGTACAATGAATTTCTGGCCACAAAAAAATGCTGTCTGCCAGCGATGTGAGCCGTCGGGTCTGGGAACCGTGGCTCCGAGCAGGCACTGTAGGCTTCCCGTTGCTCTCCTAACCGCCCGTTGTCATCCCCTTTCTCTTGTTGGAGTGTTTCATTTCTTCATTTTTCTGCCTGCTGCTAAGTCCCAACTCCTTGTGTGCTCTCCTTACAGAGGAAAAAGATGGGTTTGCCTGTGACCTCCTGCATAATCCTCCAGGGAACTCTGATCAAGAAGGAGATGATGGGGAAGAGGATGATTTTATGTTTGAGTTCTCAGACAAGCCTCTTCTCCCTTGCTACAACCTCCAAGTATCAGTGTCCCGCGGGTAAGTGTCTGAAGAGATCTGTGGGGACTGAGCGCCAGCATCCTGGCAACCCGGGCCCGCCTCCCTGGGAAAGGGGACGCTCTCTAGGAGGAAGCGGAGGCTTGGAGAAGGAGCACTGTTGCGTGGGAAAGCTAATACAGGACGACGTTCAGCCCGACTTTCTAACCCAGATCTGTAGTATGGGTATACCAACTGCGTGTGGTCCCCAAACGCAAAGTCTAGATTCAGTCGCTGAAGGATTTTTGCCCTGTTCCTGGGTGTAAGAGAGGGCCTGGGAGATATTTGGGCTGATGCACTACTAGAATCTCCGGAACATTTTTGTGGTTTCTGGGGACAGCCAGACTGAATATTTGAAATTGAGATTCTTGGAAAAGCCAGGACATATGGTTGCCATAGCTATGGGGCACTGGGGTCCTTAAAGTAGTCCGCAGGCTGGTTTCTCAGAGCCTGAATGTTGGTGAGAGGATGGCATCGATGCTGTCAACTCGGATTACCCTGTACGTTATACTGGGAGTCGCCCATTTTCAGAAACTAGAATATACCTGACATTTAACATCAGGCTCCTCCCAGTTCAGTACTTACTTGGAGATTCCGAAGGGAGCTGAGCAGCCTGCAGGACCGTGGCTGCAAGTGGCCTCACCTTGCCGCGCTGAGGAGGAACAGGGCGACGTGGCCTTTGTCCTTAGCTCTGTCGTTGTGTTTTCTTCTACTTGGTAGCTGCACGTATCTCAAATACCTTTGCAGACAATTATGAGGATTCTTCTTCTTTGACGGCTGTTTTAAAAATAGCAGACCCTAGTTTTTTCTTTAAGTGAAAGTGCATGAAGTGCACTTGACAGAGGGAGGGGTGGACTGTCGATCAGGAGCCCTAAGACTGAGACCCTCAGCTGGCACATCTGACCACTAGACCACAGTTTCTTTACACCCCGTCCCCCACGGCCTGATAAGAATAAAAATAGCCTATATGATGGTGCTGGTAGGGATCAAGTTTCAGGGGCTTTTGGTCTTTATTCTTCTGGGCATAAGCTGATCCCTGAGGGGTGGGGGCGGGCCTCTGGGATATAGTATTGCACAGTTAATTAATTCCTCCAAAGTATTCAGCTCCTCCTCTGAAACAGGATCTTGGGCCCCAGGCAGTAAAGGACGAGGGTAGTGTGCTTTAGGTGCTGACAGGACTGGGAACCAGGCCGCGGGCTGCTCAACCAGCCCGCCAGAGGCAGGGTTTCTACTGTGGGCTTGTCCCAGCAAAGCTGGTTTTCCTGACTTCACAGTCTCTGGCACCTCTGCTCAATCAGCCCTTCCTCACAGTTGCAGTACAATATGAAAATTTATGTTCTTCAAGAAGTGGGAGGGCATAGAATGATGACTCTGAGGCCCTGTGGGGTTCAGAAGTGTCTTCTGAATCATCAAAGTAAGACTGAGTTCTGATCATCAGTTAATGTTCTGGGGTCACTGCTCCCCCCCCATATACTTGTTGAAAGTAATGGTCCAAGTCCAAGTGTATGGTATCTCCTTTCTCTTAACTCAGAACACTCCATTTCCTGACTGTGTGAGATGAGAGGGTTTGGTGTCATTTGAAAGAAATGTTGTATTTTAAGAATTTGGGGCCTAGGTAGACATTTTAGGTGCTGTACAGAACATTCAATTCCGTAAAATTGGCTTAAGTAGTTGTACTGCGTCAAACCCTGAGATCCAGAATACATCTCTGGCTTCAGAGAATCTCCAGTCTAGTAGAAGAGCCAGACAAGTGTACACTTTACTTGAATAAGAGACTTACTACTGTAAAGAAAAAAAAACCAAATTAACCCAAGCCATTCAGAAGGGTGTCAAGTCAAAAATCAAAGTTAAAGTCCATCCTGAGCCCTATTCTTATGCCACACAGAGAATCACAGTTTCTTATGTATCCTTTCCCAATTTTTTTTAAAGGTTTATTTATTTATACATACAAGAACTGGGGTATAGGCCAGAGGTGTGGGGGGTGAGAGGATTCACCAGAGACAGAGTAGGGAGCAGGACAGGCAGATTGACTGAAATACACTGCTGAGGGGAGCAGTGGGCAAGACAGGAGAGGTCTGCTGCGCCATGTGGGAATCTCCCTGGCCAGGTATCGAACTCGAGCTGCAGTGGCTGTGGATAGCTTCATAATGCTGCGCTTAAACCCATTGCACCACCAGGGAGGCCCTGTTACAAATATTTTAATAGGGTTCTGAGAGACCCTGAGGTTCCATGAGACACTGGCAGACGGGGTGAGCGGTCAGCAGGGGAAGGCTTCACTGGTGATCTGGTATCTGAACTGGGCCAGAGAGGAGAAAGGGATGACGGGTGTGGTACGAGCAAAGGCACTGAGAGGAACAAGTTCAGAAGGCCAGGGTAGTCTTTCAGCCAGCAGCTGGCACTTGGAGCGAAGGGGGACATGGTCTGTGCGTGTGTGTGTGTGAGTTGGGTGGAGATGGGCCTGAGGAAGTTGAACGGGGTCATGTGTGGAAGGTCTTGAGGGGATACCATGCGATTCAATTTGGAGGGTTTTTTTTTTACCGGAGGTACTGGGGAGCCATTGGAAGCTCTTTAGGGAAGGAGAGAAAGGGTCATATTTTCTTTTTAGAAAACTAATAGTAAAAGAGGATCCAGCGAGGGGGGCGGGGGTGCAGGAGAGCGATTCTTGGCAGAGGGAAACCCATCAGAGGCCTGATGCAGCGTAGGCCAGGCCAAAGCTCTCAAGTAGAAAACTAGAAATGGGAGAGTAGCATGGCAAGGAGGGAGACCCTGGCAGCAGGGGCCACTGACATGGTCCGCGGCCCTCCACTGCTGTAGTCGGAGCCATTTGGCCCAGGGGGAGGCCCTCCCAGCTGTCCCCAGGCCGCCCAGCGGGTGTGCTCAGCACAGTCTTCTGACTGTAATGTGAGCTCCGGCCTGCAGAAATGATGGTGCTGCTGCTGGAGAAAAAACTTGTCTAATGCATTCCAGAGCCAGAGAAATGCCTTTTGGATTACCCACAGTTTAGGCCTTTCTCCACGGCCCCCCTCTGCTGGGGATGATCTTGGAGAATAAGGAGGTGGGGGGAGCAAGAGTGAGAACAGGAAAGGGAAACCAGACCTGGTGGGCCAGGGTCGGTCAGGGAAAGAGCTGGTCCCAGCAGATAGTGCTCTCTGGGTCATGGGGTGCGCCCTAAGGCCTGGGGAGGCCTGCTAAGGGCTTCTAGGTTCTGGAAAGGCCATTTTCCTCCTGCTCCCTCTTTTTCGAAGAGGGCAGTCATGGGTCGAATGCTTGCTGTTTAGCTGCTCGCTGGACCAGCCTGCGTTGGGGGCAGGAGAAAGTGTTCTCCTCAGCTCCCCCCAAGGAGCCTGTGACTTAGTGGGGAATCGCTAGACTGGCGGCCTTCCTTGAGCTTCCCACCAGCTCCCTGCCACCCCACCCCCTCCCCTCAGCCCGCTTCCCTAACTCCCATTCTTGCCTTTTCCAGGCCCTGCAACTGGTTTCTCTTTACCGATGTCCTGAAGAGGCTGAAGCTTTCCTCAAGGATCTTTCAGGCTCGGTTCCCGCACTTTGAAATTGCCACCTTGCCCAAGGCAGAGTTCTGCAGGCAGGTGGCCTCCAGTCAGCTGCTGACCCCTGCCGAGAGGCCTGGAGGCTTGGACACCACTTCTGCCCTGGGCTCCTCTGAGACTGTGGAGCTGGTGCAGTACGAGCCTGAGCTAATTCGGCTCCTAGGGTCTGAGGTGGAGTTCCAGTCTTGGAACAGTTGACTGGGAAAACGGCCCCTCCCTTTTCTTCTTTCTCCGCCCAAGCTCACCCCCCACTCCCATGTCTCTCCCCCGCCCAGCACCAGACTGCAGAATGAGGCAATAATTCGGACCAACAAGAAGACGCCTTATCAATGCCAGCATTAGTTAATGACTGGATTTGGTTTTTTTTTTTTTTTTTTTTGGTTACAGTTAGTTCTCATCTCCCTGTCATCGTCATTGTTCTTGTGGTTGGTGATGGGAGTGGAAAGTTGAACTCCGTGTCTGATGACAAGAGGTCCCAGGGGTGGTGGGAGGTGGTGCCGGGGTCCCTTGAACTGGCCTCCTTGTGTATGACCAAGACCAAACTTGGGCCCTGGGTGGCGTGGCCTGTCCGGAGGAGAAATGAGAAAAGCCCAGATCTCTGAGTGCCCCCTCTGTTCCCCTGTGTTCTTCTGTCTTCCATAGTATTTATTTTATTAGTATTTAATTTGTATTGTTTCATTGGTTTCTGATAAGTCTGTATCACTGTGACAATTTGAGACAACTTGTTGTATTGAGGGACTTTCTTCACCTCTTTTCTGTTTCTTCCTTGATAAGCTCTAAATCTCCCCCCCCCCCCAAAGTTACTCCCAGGTTTTTCTTGCACCAGGGAGGAGGTTGGCGGGTCGGGGACCATCAGCTTGTGACTCACGGAGCTGGCCGGTGCTGGCCCAGGGCTGGGAGGCTGGGGGTAAATCCTGAGACTTTGGTGCTCCCCCACCCCCAGTTTTTTCTTGTTACACCCCTGCCCTTTGCAGCAGCCCTGCTAGCTGGGGATGAGCTGGGGGCTGGGGTCAGTGCGGCGCTGGCAGGAGAGTGGAGGCTGACCTGCGGGAGACAGGCTGCCCCCGGCTGCCCCCTGGCTGCCTGCTCCCCGGCACAGCTGGGTCTGGCCCGCCTCCCGCCCTTCCGGCCCCGCCCTCAGCCCTCGGGCCCTGAGCCGCTCAGCTCGCGGCCCCCGCCTCCCCCCCACCGCCCCACTTGCAGCACCCCTTCCTTCTCTTCTGTTCTCCCTCTGCCCCCCCACCCATTCTCCTTCGGAATCTTCGGAGGACTCTGGAATTGACTGCCAGGTGTGAAGTCCAGGCCTCAGCTGTTTCCGAGGTGGGCGAGGGCAGGAGATCCGTCTCTGGGCTCCACTCCTGCCTAGGGGTAGGGGGCTGAGTGGGAGGCAGGGCGCCAGGCCGCCCTCCTGGCCTCAGGCCAACAGCTCTGGGTTAGTTCAGGGAGAGGGAGGAGCCCGGGCTGCTTCCCGCCCCACCCCTCAGTGGCGTGCGTGCGCGTGGTCTTTCCCGCTCTTGTTCTTATTTTTCTACCAATTGCTATTTTTCCGAACAATCCTTGTAGAGAGTATGTGCCATCCAAAGGCAGGAGGGCCTCTCTGTGGCCTGCCTGGTTGGAGATGGTACAGTTTTATTGTACAGGTGCTAAAACAACAACAACAAAAGAAAATGGAAAAAAAAGACAAAAAAAGGCAAAAAAAAAAAAAAGCCAGTTTGAGGATGGGACAATCTGTTCTCTGGAGACTCCCAACCCATGTGGGAGCATCGGTGGCTATTTTCTTTGTATTGTGTTTGTTCTTTGTTCCCCGGGGGACGTTCTCTGCCCCCTTCTGTAGACTGCTCCCCACCCCCACCATACTGCCCAGTTGGTTTTGAACTGTTGTTCTCCCTTTTTAAGAAAAAAAATATATATACATATATATATAAATTTGAGGGATTTTTGGGTTTTAATTTTTTGGTTTTGTTGGGGTCATGATATCCTATGGCTTATGTTTGCCTTTCCTTTCCGCGTCGGGGTGTGTATTCCGGCTGCCCTCTGTTTCGTTTTAAGCAACTGGCCGTGGAGCCAAAAACACTTGCGCACTGAGAGCCGCCAGGCCTGCCTCGTGTCTCTCTCTACTCCCCCCGCTGCGGCTCTCCGCGGGCAGAGAACACGGGCACCCCAGGGAAGTGCACAGGGCAGCCCCTGCTCCTGCTCGACAGCTGGGGTCCCGAGAGGCAGGGAATGGGGGTGCAGCGTAGAGGCCAGTGCGCGTGGGGTTCACCGGGGCAGGATCGGGGAGGGGAAGGAAGGGAAGAGAAGGCGGGGCCGTCTGGGGCTGGGCTGGCGGCGAGGCTGGCGCTGCCGCATCAGTCGGGCGTCTGCGTGTCAGTGAGTGAGCGGGAGCGAGGGGGCTGGGTCGCGGGCGGCTGCTTCCGGCTGCCCGCGCTGAGGAGCCACGACTTGAGGAGCCCGCCCGTCTGCTGGCTCTTCCCCCGCGGGGCTGCCCGTGTGGCGTCTGACTGCAGAGTCGCTCTGGCCCGCCGCGGTTTGGGTCTCCCAGCCCCAGCTACCACGGAGGCGAGATGCCCACCCTGAGCTTTACCGCTCCTCCCGCTTGTAGGAAACTGATTCCTCCCGGCCGCCCGCTTAGGACGCACCTGTTCCTGTCAGGGTGAGGGGGGCTTGGCAGGCCCAGGACGAGGTAGTTTGAAGCTCTATTCTTAGGGCCTGTCACCAGCTCATGTCGCGGGAGAGCCCTGTTCAGAGTATAAGTTAGGGGTCGTGTGTCCCGCCCCCCGGAGCCCAGCCGTCCCCAGGGGTGAGCCGGGAGCTGCGCAAGCCCCGTGTGCTTGTGCTTGACTCCGGGCTTCTGCCCCGCGGAGCATTGGCCCGTCGGCGGCAGCATTAACCTTCCTCACCGGCCTTTGCCCTCATTTTGATCCCCAGGCCCTCTAGGGTTGTTGCTTTCTTGGTGATTGCAGGTGAATTCTGTTGGGAACCGGTAGCTAAGAAGCCAGCCACGCCAATGGGTCGGGAGAGCCACGTGGGGAGCGCAGGACTCCGCCTGCACCCAGGATGCCGCAGGAGCCGAAGGGAGGCCGGGCCGCTGGGCTGGTGAGAACGTCCTGGGAAGGGGGCGCCTCACTGACCCTTTAAGAAGCGGGAAGTAGGAACCTGGGGCGCCAGGGGCGGGTCCCCACACTTGGACCGATCAGAGCAAAGGCTTGGAGAGGTGAAGCTACAACCCATTGCGGTGTCACTTCGGCGGAAGGGGCAGGTAGAGGGAGGGTGGGAGCCCCGCGGAACCAAGACAAAGCTTCAAGTGGGTGTGCCAGGTTTTTGGTGTTGGAGGTGGAACAGGCAGAGGGAAGGGAAAGGAGGTAATTACTTGAGGTTCAGAAGAAAGAAGGGACAGTGGTGGAAGGGACGGTCAAGATTTGCATGTAAGGGAGGGAGGGAGAGCCTGGCAGGGGCACATCCTGGGCCGGGGCTGGCGGCCAGAAGAGTGCTGCGTTGGTCTGGTTGTGTGGTGGAGCTGCGGGTCTGTGCGTTTGAGAAACTCAGAGGAATGGGCACGGTCCCCCGCGGAGCCCTGAGTGGCTTTTGGGTTTGTGTGCACACCCCTTCATTCTCCTGGAGAAAGGCTGGGGGGAGGGAGTTAAAAGTAGATGCTGAGGGTGGATCCCTGTTTTCTTGCTTTGGGGTTCCTTTCTCCATGCCTTTCTGGAGAGCCGCCACCGCCCTGCTGCTGGCTGGGAAGAGGAAGGCAGGAGGCAAGCCTGTGAGGGGGCCATCTGCAGCCCTGGGCTGCTGGCCTCTTCTAAATGCTCCCCTGACCCTTCCATTGGCGCGTGGGAGGGCCCCCCCAGCACTTACCACCTGGGCTGACCTTGGATGCCAGCCTAATCTTTCCAGCCTTCATTGCTTCATCTGCCAAATGGGGCCCAACTTACCACCCACCGAAGAGAATCCTACTGACAACACGCTCTTTAGGGACGTTAGTTCCTCCCCCGTGCTGAGGTCACAAGCTGATCTTACCAGAATGTGCCTTTTTGGAGTCAAGGTTGAAAGGGAAGCCGCTCCCAGAAAAGGGAACACCTGCTCTCTCCTTAGCCATACTAGGTTGGGGGCTGCGGAGCAAACTGAGCCGAAAACTCCGGCTCCTTCCGTACTCTAACTCTCACCGGGAAGCCGCCCGGGGAAGGTGTTCCGTCGTGCCCCGCCCCAAGGCAAGTACCGCCCCCAGGCTGGCAGGCTCCGCGCCGGACGTCGCAGCCGCGGGCCGGGCTCCTGGTGTCCCCCCAGGCACGGCCGGAGCCGGCGTTCAGGCCACAGGCGGTCTGGCCCTCCGCTGGCAAAGCGACGTCGCAGGCGCCCGCCCGCTCGCGGATTTCAAGGTAGAAAGCTGCGGGAAGCCCCGGGCAGGCCGCGGCGGGGGGCGGGCGGGCCGGGGGCCCCGGCCAATGGGGAGAGGGCCTGCCGTCGCCGCTAAATCCCCCTGGGAAGTGGAGGGGCGAGGGCTGACGTGGGCAAGTTCGACGCTCCCGCGCAGTGGAAGCCGTGGGAGGGGACCCGAACCGCCCGGGAACAGTTAGGGGCGCAAAGTCAGCACGGAGGGTCGGAAGATGCCGCCGCCGCCTTCCCAGGAAGCGGCAGGCCCCGCCCGGCCGCCCCTCCCTCCCAGCGCTCCGCTGGGCTACCCGCCCGCGGCCGGCGGCTCGACAGCGCCACCTGCCGGCCGCCGCCCTCCCACGTCCGGCGTGCCGGCGCCGAGGCTCTGGAGCCCGCGACCCCTTTGCGCTGCCGTAGCCTCCCAGCCTTGGAAGCGCCCAGGAGAACGGCCTCGCTCACCTCAGATCCATCGGCTTTGGAGCCAGAGGCAAGCGGCTTTTTTTAAAAACATGTGATGGGATCGGAAGCACCTGGGAGCGGGAGAATGACTTCTCGTCCCGCCCCTCCCACAGGCCTGCCAGTTTTACCCCTCAGTCCCACCTAGGGATGAGGCTGTAGTCAGAGGCTGTCCCAGGAAGGGGGCGGCAACAAGGGGTGGCACTTCAGGAGCGGCCTGGGGCACCTGGGGACAACAGAGCACAACGAAACAGCCCTGGGCACCTTATGGACAGTGTTGTCTGGAGGTGGACACAGGACGCGGCAGCCTGCAGTGTTCTGGGAGGTGTCCAGAAGCTGAGAGGCCCCGGGCATGGGTGGTTGCCCTCCTCTCTTGCCTGCCTCGGCATAGGGCTGAAATCCCCATTAGAAACAGGACTCAATCATTCTTTCAAGAAACATTTATTGAGCACCTGCTGTGTGCCAGACACTGTGCTAGGAGCTGGGGATACATCAGCGGCTAACACACAGCCCCTGTCCGTGAGGAGCCCAGTCTACTGGAGGGGCGGCACAGACAGACGTCGCGGAGCTGCTGCCGTGCGCTGCGCTGAGTGCCAAGACCAGAGGTAGGTACAGAGCGCTGCCGGGCGGACAGGGGCAGTGCGGCGGCTGCTGGGGGCTGAGGGGAGTGCATCGCTCGGGCAGGGTGCTGTTGCTGCGCCCCCTGCCCAGACAGAGCCTGGCTCCCGGGGTTCTCTGGCCCGGCCCATCCTTGTGTCAGCACAGGTTAGTTTGCCACATTAGCGATTTTACTTTGAGTGGGAAAGAAACTGCACAGGGAAGTTTCTTTAGAGGCAGAGGATGTTCAAAGTAGTAACAACTCTTGGGGCGAAAACTGGGGGTGGGTGAGGGTAGCATGAGGACACTGAACCGGGGAGGACAGGCCCTGGGCAGTGGAGCACCTGGGGTGAGTGCCTGTGCAGAGGGGAGGTCAGAGGTCATCTGCCTCCAAGTTTGGTCCCCATGTCCCGCCAGCTCACGTACTCACCAGATACTCTGCGGTGGGACCTGTTCTGTGGGGGATACAGCCCCAGACGGTAACACCAGTTGGGGAGACAAAATAGGCCCCGGGCACTGAAGCTTTAAGTAACAGCGTGATTGGGACAGAGATGTCACAGGCTGTTCGAGACCAGTGGCCAAGAGTGGCGGTTGCTACTGTTTAAAATGAAGGACTCCCCGACCGGCAGGCTGGTCTGGGGAGGCAGCGGTCGTGCGCCGGGCCTTGAAGGGTGGAGACTGCAGGCTTGGTAGTGACGGGGGGATGAGCGTTCTGCTTGAGCAGAACCAAGGGGAGCGACACGCAGGGTGGGGAGCTGGAGGAGACGCGGTCGGGGGTGACTGGGGCACGCTGCTGAGCCGCGCGGCCCGGGCTGAGTCAGCGAGCACCCGATGGTGGAGGCCCTCGCCGGAAGGCAAGTGCTGGGTGAGTTTGAGCTGGAAATGTGAGAGAAGTGCCAGGTTTGGGAGACGCTGCAGACCTTGCTGGACTTCAGCCATGGGGGCACAGGGACAGGTACGGGAAAGCTGCCCTCGGGGGCTGTGCGACGTCCAGCCTAGCTCAGGACAAGCGGGCGCTGTTCACAGAAGCGGCAAGTCGCCACAGCATTTCCTGTGCTTGTTGGGGAAAGGTCGTGTGTGGGAAGACACAGCAAACCCATTTTCAACCGAGTGCCACATTTGAGGAACCGTCAGGCACCCGGGGGGCCGAGCCGCAGAGCGCTGGCAATGCAGCCCGAGAGCTGAGGCAGAAAGGGGGCGGCTGAGCTCCGGAGCCCAGCGGGCGCCAGCAGAGTGGACAAGACCCTGGGGGACACCCACACTTGAGTGGGCAGATGCGGAGCCGGGCGGGCACGGGGAAGCAGCAGCGCCGACTAGTGCAGGAGGGGCGGGAGCGGCCTGCTGCGGACGCGAGTCCCGGCGCAGAGGGTGAGCTCTGGGGACTGGGCGAGGGAGGCCCGGCCTACCCACGAATGTCTTGCTGCGGGCGTCTTAAAGGTGACCCTTTCTCAAGTTACTTTACTTTCCACCATCAGGAATTTGTCATAATAAACCAATTTTATTAAAAAAACGCACTTTCCTGCCTAGTGCTGGAGACATGTAATAAATACACCTGCACAACCACAAATGGCTCCCTCCGGGGTCGGGGGAGAACGAGAGAGTAGGAGAGGACAGCAGGCTCGGCAGGGACCAACCAGAAAGAGACAGAGAAGAGCAAACTGGGGAGGTAGTTAGGTCAAATAGGTGGTTTTGTGCCAAAGGACGTAGCAAAGGTCCTGTGGCACCGATTCACATTAACCCAATTCAGCGGATGACTGGTTTCCACGGCTGACGGGGCAAGCTAGTTCAAAGCAGGGGGAGCGGAGGGGGCCCCAGCCCTAGGCCAAGGGGTTGACCCTTGCTCATAGAGGGGAGAGGGAAGCAAGGTGCCGTGTTGAGACAAAAGTGCTAAGAGAGCTCACAGCTGCTGGCTCCTGTCTTCTGGGCGAAGGAGGAATCAGGGCCAGGTGCGAAAGTTGGAGATGAGGGGCAACGGTCCGCTGGAGGAGCTGTGCGGCAGCCATCGCGGGGGGGGCTGGGCTGGCAAACCTACAAAGTGAGTAGAAGCAGGGCTGAGCAGTAGGTACAAATGAGCAGGAACAGAGGTGGCCCCAAGGGCCAGTGCGGCGCGACTCCCCCGTCACGCCTGGCAGCAGAACATCGGGGGCCAAAGGAACTGAGAGGGAACCCAGCGTCGGGGGGTGTAGGCCGGGGTGCCGGCAGAGGCCGATGTGGACATGGCCAGCCTCACAAACCAAGCCCTGCCACCGACATCCAGTCCACCCAGTGCCCGTTGGGCCTGTGCGGCTGGGTCGGACCCTGGCGGGAAAGGGGCCTGGGGGTGGCCAAGGTTCTAGCATACTAGCACATGGCTGGTGGCCAATGGAGCCGACCGCAGGAGGAGGACCTCAGGGAAGGCTGGGGGGCTGCTCCCCGGGGCCGAGTTCCCTTCCCTCTCTGGGTGCTCTTCTCCCGCTCGGCCTTTGCCTTCTCTTTAGAACCGCATCTCCCCCCGGATGCAGGGCATCGAAGCTCTCCTGCCCTGGATCTACTCCAGCTCTGTGACATCGCTCCAGATTAGGGGACCCCGTCTGGACCCCGTCCAGAGTCCGAGCCAGCTGAATCTTGGTTTGCACAAAAGGAACTAGAGAATAATTTCCCTTAAAAAAATCCCCATCTCTGCAGCTGACCCAGAGAGACACACACCCTCAAAAACCTAACGGCTACACCCCAGCCTCTTCAAGAGGCAGAGACAGAGGCTCAACGGACACACCGACACTCAGACACATCCACAGAGGGACAGTGGCCTCCCTGGGAGCGGCCAGAGATGGGGAGACAGAGCCAGGCCAGAGGGCGCCTCCCGCCGAGCCCCTGCGCTGGCCCAGGCCACAGACTCCTCTGGAGGTTTTGCCTCCATCACCGAGTCAGCCGTGACTCCGGAAAAGCATACCCCCTGGTGCTCTTGAAGGCCACGGTCTGATGCCAGGAGTGCTCAGACAGGTCTAGCTCGGCCGTGGCTATGCCAGGCAGGGTGCAGGGCGGGGCCCCGCTGAAATGGAAGGGCAGGTGTGCTCCTGACCAGGAGGTGCGTGTGCAGAGGCCGCTTGTCTTGGCCCCCCGCGCTCCCCCGCCCCGCCCCCTCTAGGTCTCAGGGCTCCATCTTAATGAGGGAAGTGGGGTTGAATGGGGAGAAGGGGGCTGGGGGCGGGGATCTAGTCAGCAGGCCCCCAGATGCTGTCACACTGGGCTCAGCCGCACACAGGGGCCCTGAGCCCGAGGAGAGCTCAAGTTCAGCCACTGGGGTAAGCCCAACAGTGGGGCGGTTGGGAGGAGGGCAAGCCTGGCTCCCCAGAAGGCTCGAACTGTGGGCACCCCTGGAAACCAGCTGGGTTGGAAGTGGCTGAAGCTGAGCCTGCTCCCTCAGGAGCTCCCTCAGGGTCTCTTCAGGAACCAGCAGCCCCTCCACGGGCGCCCCTGTCACCACACCCTGCACATATGAGGGAGACCTCAGCGGCCCCTCCTTGCCCCTCGGGGCCGCAGTGGCGCTGGAAGTCCTGATGAAGGCAGCAATGACAGTCCCCGGGGCCTGAGAGCTGGGCCCTGCGGGCGCGGCCCCTGTGACCGAGGGCGGTGCTGGGTTGCTCGGATGGCTGGCCCCTGCCAGAAACTGGGGGAGGCTGCTGAGAATCAGCGGAGCCCCTTGTGTTGCCACCTGGCTCTCTTGGAAACTGGCGTTCAGGGGGAAGGACGCCTGCAAAGTGAAGGTGTCTTTGAAGGCCGAGGCAGGCGGAACGCTCTGGAGAACGAGCTGGGTTGAAGCAGTAGCACTGGCAGGAGGCCCGCCGGTCAGCACCGTGGTCAGTGGGATTGTCTGCAGGGTCAAGGCTGAGCCCGAGCCCACAGGGGCCACCCCGAGGTGGATGTTGCCGGGCACAGGAGTACTGAGAAGAGAGAGAACAGATTTGGTTAAGGCAGGAGGCCCGTCCGGGCTGAACGGCGAGGAGGGCCCGGGAGGACGGGAGCCGAGAGGGTCTGCTTCTTTGTTACAGTCGGCCGGGGGAAGGGGCTTTCAGATTGTGGCCCTGCTGCATGTCGTTCCGTCTCCCAGAGAGCAGGGGGTCAAATAAGACTGTCGATGGAGTGTGACAGCGGCAACAGGGCCACAGAGAGGACTCCTCTCGGGGCCACACAGCTGACAGGGACTAACTGCCAGGCTTGCTACTCCCCAGCCGCGTTCTTGCCCCTCCACACCAGCGCCTCCCGCCTGCAGGGAGCAGCTCAGTAACCAGGCCTGAGCAGTGAGAGGCACGCGCACATCACCAGACAAAGCCCGCACTGTCCTGGGAAGACTGAGGGCACCTTCGTGTGGACAAGAAGCCACGAGAAAGCTTTCCAGGTGGGCCTGAAGGGCTGAGCCAGCGTCTCTGCAATATTTTCTGTTGCCTCTTTTCTGGAGTGGAGACTTGAGGGTGCTGGGGTGGAGGGGTGGGGTGTGTGCAGATGTGGAGGCCCCTGGTGGCCGCTGGGGCAACCTTCTTGGGTAACAAGACATCTGGGCAGGGCTCCAGAAGCCTCCCCAAATCGGGAGCTGACTTCACCACTACTTTGGTGTGGGGTCTGGGGCAAGTCCCTTTCCTGTCTTGGCCAACAGGCATCCACTGGCTGCCCAGGGGTCCTGTGAGGGCCCCTTGAGACCGGAAACACAGCAGAGCTTTGCGTATGTTGAAAAGGAACCCCCAACACGAGGTGTCATGGTGACACCGGCAGCGACTGGGCGGAACGCTTACCTCACGGCTTTGGTGAGTTTGGCCTGGCTCTGCGGCGGCGGCGGCGGCGGCGAGACCAGCACGGTGGAGGTAGTGGGGAGCTCCTCATCTAGAGGCACTCCCGACTCCAGGCTCGCAGACGGCTGGAGGCCAACCTGCTGAACCTTGGCCTTCTCCCAGGAGGGGCTGCCCTTGGCTTGGGGGGTGGCTCTGGAGGAGACTCGGGAGCTGTTTCTACGGGTGGTGCTACCAGAGGAG
Source organism: Scalopus aquaticus (assembly GCA_004024925.1). Classification (NCBI taxonomy): domain Eukaryota; kingdom Metazoa; phylum Chordata; class Mammalia; order Eulipotyphla; family Talpidae; genus Scalopus; species Scalopus aquaticus. The sequence goes on along the minus strand of PVIJ01008016.1, from coordinate 31,517 downwards.
GTGGAGGGAGTGGAGGCCCGAGGCGACGCTGCTGAGGCTTCGCTCCCCTCGTCTTCATCTTCGATCACCACCAGGTCCTTGGGCATCTCCTTAAACTGGTATACCAGCCTTTGCCCTTCCACTTTGGCAAGGATGCCTCTTTGGTAGTAATATCTGGGAGACAAGGGGCGGGGAGTTAGCCAGGGTCACACAGCCCATGTCCAGGCCAGCAAGTGTGAGGCCGGTAGGGGAGCCAGCCCGTCCCCAGGAGGCAAGGGAAGGAGTAAGGCCAACGGACTTGGGAGGTCTTTTTTTCTTTTAAGATTTATTTATTTATGCACACAAGCTGGGGTACAGGCCAGAGGCGTGGGGCGGCGAGAGGGCTCACCAGAGACAGAGCGGGGAGCAAAACAGGCAAATCGAGGGAAACACACTGCTGAGGGGAGCAGCGGGCAAGGCAGGAGAGGTCTGCTGCGCCATGTGGGAAGCTCCCCGGCTGGGTATCGAACTCGCGTCACCGCTGCCGACAGCTCCACAGTGCAGCGCCCAACCGCTCTGCCACCAGGGAGGCTTGGACTTGGGAGGTCTTTACGAAATCTCAGAGCTGTCTCTGAGTGTCAAAGGGTCCACAGAAAGAGTTTTCAAATGCCAGCCCCCACCCTGCTTTGGGGCAGAGGACAGGGAATGGGGTGGGGGTGACGGGAACTCAGCGGCCCTCCTGCCTGAGAGACCAACTCTGGGTCATGCAGGGCCCTCTGCCAAGGTCCAGCTTGTAGAACGTGAAGGAAGTCCCACTGGGGCAGGGGAGGCCCTAAAAGCTCTTCCATTCTAGAGGGCCTCCCTGGTGGTGCAGGGGTTAAAGTCTCAGCACTATGAAGCTGTCACCAGCCACTGCAGCAAGAGTTTGATCCCTGGCAGGGGAGATTCCCACATGGCGCGGCAGACCTCTCCTGCCTCGCCCGCTGCTCCTCTCAGCAGTATATTTCTGTTGATCTGCCTGTTCTGCTCCCCACTCTGTCTCTGGTGAATCCTCTCACACCCTCACACCTCTGGCCTGCACCCCAGTTCTTGTATGCATAAATAAAAATAAATCATAAAAAAACCTCTTCCATTCAAAAAAGAGAAAAAAGGCTGGGGCAGAAATGCAAGAGGGAAGGGACTGTCCTCCCAGAGAAACACGCAAAGGGGAAGAGTTTCGTTCAAGGGCGACTCAGGTCTCTGTTCAAGCTGGAGGGACACCTTGGCCACTGGGACGAGCTTGGCAGCGCCCAAGTGAGGGGCTGGGTGGCCTAGCAGCTCCTACCTTAGCGCCCGGCCCATTGTCTCATAGTTCATGTCGGGCTTGTTCTTCTGCTTCCCCCACAGCTTGGACACAGCTTTGGAGTCCACCAGCTTGAAGATGCCCTTCTCACGCTGGGTCCACTTGATGTACTTGGGGCAGGTGTTCCTGTCTTGCAGCAGCGCCAGGAGGAACTCCCACAGGTAAATGGTGCTACCTGCCGAAGGGTGAGGGCAGGGTGGGTGAGGGCCCGCGGCCCGCACGCTGCTCGGGCCCCGCCCCATCCGGCTCCACCGTATACCTTTGCCATCCTTAGATTTCTTCCGGATGGGGATGCTAGGGTCAGTGACAGGCGAGGAGCTGCGGCTGTCCTTTGTCTTCCGGACTGTGAGGGGAAGGCGAGAGCAGCGTGAGGCTAAGACCCTGGGGGGCACTGCAGAGGGCAGGCTCCCAAGAGAGAGAGCCCAGGGCCGGCTAAGTTGGGTTCCACAAGACAGACCAGGGGGAGCCAGGTCACCTGGGCTGGAGGCCCAGGGTCACTCTCCACAGCTGCCACCCTCGGGTGCTGACCTCACCTGCCCAATGGCCCACACTCAACTTCAGGCCCCAGCAGTAGACCGGGATGTGGTCAACACAGTGGCAGCGGCTCCCCTTTATCCGCCCACATACCGCTGCCTGGCCACATTTTGGGATCTAGGTGGCAGCCTACAGGCGTGACCCCAGTGCGGGGCAGCGTGGGCAGCAGGACCCGTCACCCCTCGCCTGAGTAAATTGGTTAACGCCAGGGCTCGGGGAGGCCCAGAGTCCTCTTCCTGGCCCCCTGAGCTCCACGGACACGAGATACAGACAGGCCCACAGGCAGGCACTGCCCAGGGGCCCACGCGCCCGGGCGCCCAGCCTAGCGGCCGGCCCTTTGGGGTCACCGGCATTTCTGGCAGAGTTCACAGGTGCTGTGGGACAGACCCGCCTGCCAGGCCGGGCCACAGCAGGGAGCCTTCCTGTCTGTCCCCGCACGCCAGAGGCCACTGCTGTCCTCGTGAGTTCATGAGCCCCATCACTTACCCCTAGGGGCTCCTGACTCCCCACCCCCTTGTGCGCGCGCACACACACACACACACACACACACACACACGCACGTGCGCGCCCTCCCCCTTCTGTCTCTCTTACTTCTCTTCTTTGATTTTCCAGTCCTCTTGGCGCTGTCCTCTCCGAGAGCCTTCCCCTCCGGGGACTGCCCCTCGGGGCCACCAGCGTCACCTGCCTTGTTCGGAGCACTGGGCTCAGAGGCAGGAAATGTGTAGTTGGGCAGGGTGACGGCCAGAGCTGGCTCAGAGTCTGGAAGCATCTCAGAGGTGCTGACTGCAAGAAGAAAGGCCTGAGGTGACTGGGGCCCCAGGGCAGGGCGGGAGCTGGGCTCCGGGGCTCTGGGAGGGAGGCTAGAGGGGCCGTCCCCACAGCGCAGACGCAGGCTCCACTTGCAAACACCACACGTGTCTCGCAGCGTGAGGAGAGGAAACATCTGCAGTGCTGTGGGCACAAGCGGGCCCCAATCACGGCTGCCACACTGGAGCCTGCAGCCGGTAGTGGGGAGGTGCCAGGCAACACGCAGGGTAAAGGACCACCTTGATTTAGTCATTGGCTCATGTTACAACTTGCAGAGGCCTTGCCATCTTCTAGCCCAATCTCTCTGCTTTCCTGACGAGTGAACAGGGACCCACAGGCAGTAGGCCAAGTGCCCATGGTCACACAGCAAGCTGGTGCCTGGTACCTGCAGGCCCTCAGTGAAAATTTGTTGAATCCTGGATGAATATTCTTACTGGAGTCAGGATTAGAAATGCTTGGACTCTTACCTTGCAGCTTCCCTACCCCCACTGTCCCCAGCGCCCCCTTGGGCAGGGATATTAGGGGGCCAGCCAGGGATCAGCCTGTGGTGTCAGAGGAGAGGAGCCAGCGGGGACTGAGGGTGGCTGGGGGGGGGGGTAGGAACCAGCCTTCAAGAACAGGGAAGGGATGAAGAGGCGCCACGCCTGGCACATTTCCCAAGAAGCCACACCCACAGCCCTCCTGGAGGCCAAACAGAGCAGAGGGGCCAGAAAGGTCGCCCTGGCCCATAGCAATCGGCCTTAAAAAAGGAAGGACATTTAGGCACATCTTCCAGCATGGCCAGACCTCGGGGGCACTCTGTGAAGTGAAATGAGCCAGGCCCCAGAAGACAGCAAATGGTGGAAGCCCACTTACACGGGAGACCAGACGGAGGCTACAGGGGTGGCCACCAGCGGCCGCACAGGGGCACGTGGGGAGTAGTGTTTACTGGGGACAGTGTCCGCCTTGCAAGATGAAGAGTTCTCGAGTTGGAGGTGACGGCTGCACAACAATACTTAACCCCCCTGAACTACACACTGACAAGTGGGTAAGGAAGTCAATTTTTTGTTAGGGGTGTTTTACCATCCATTAAACACTGGGGAGAAGACCCCTCGGCCACCTTGTCCTCGTCTGTGGCGCTCCCGACCCCTCCCAGTCCAGGCCCAGCTAAAAGCTTGTCTGCGTGTACACAGGTCTGCGTCTGCCTGTGCCCCGGCGCCCCCCACAGGTGTGGGCGTTAGAAATGGCATTTCCTGGCACCTTGGGTTAAGACACCAGGTTTAAACTTACAGATTTGCTTCTCGTCCAGCATGTTGTTGGGAGACTCGACGTTGAGCAGTACTTCAGCAGTTGACATTGTTTGTGTGGCTGCCTCATTGTCATCTGGTTCCGGGGTCCATGGTGGGGGGAGAAGAAAAGTTGCGTCAGAGCACAGCCCAGAAGGGACCAGTACACCCCCACCCTACTTCCCCTTCCCTCTACACCCCTATAGTGGAGGGGGTCTCCACTCCTCATTGCCCTGCTCCATCTCCGAAAGATCTGAATCCATTTAGATGGTCCCCTCTCTATGGAGGGGTGCTTCCTTTTTGGCTGGTCTAAATTCCAAGGGTTGGGGACCTGGCCCATGCCGCACGGGTCCCTAGAAGCTACTGTGGCCAGCACCCCTTTCTCACCATGCCTTCCCTGTCTTAAGGGGGAACAGACCTGCCAGCAAAAAACTGCCCTCCAGGATCTGCTGCTGCGTCATGCACACGGCCCCGTCCGTGACGATGCTGTTGTGGCTGTCGTCCAGCTCCAGCCCCGAGTACAGATGCAGTAACTCAGGGTAGGGCACCTGCTCCACGATCACCGCTGGGAACACCGAGGGGTCTTCCAGCTGTGGAGAAGACAGGGGTCTGGTCAAGCCCCCTCCGCCACCCCACCTCTTCCAAGAAGTCCTCCCCACCAGAATCTGGCTCTTCTTGCAATTCTTAGTTCTTGTAGCTCGTGGGGGCTGTCCTTGGTAGGGGTGACCATGGCGCTCTGGGTCCAGCCTCATTAGAGGGGACGCTCTGAGCGAGCGCTCGCTCAAGCCAGCTGGGTTAGCTCCAGGCCGCCCGCGCTCAGCTGGGGCACACAGCCCTGATGGGTGGTCGTTCTGGCGAAGGAGGCCTGGGCTCACGAGGCTCGTCCTGACACCAGTGGGAATGAGTGGGTGACAGGTAGGGCGAAGCGCTCCATCTGCAGCCTGGTAAGGGACTCCCCGCAGCCAGGGTTGGGTGCCCAGGCTCAGGCGCTCCGACTGTGGCTATCTCAGGGCGCAGTCCGTGCCAGTGAAGGTGGGAGAAGAGAGACGCGATGGAGGAAGGGAGCTAAGGGCCCGGTCCCTGCCTGGGTGGGCAGCTGTTGGCGTGCAAGGCGAACCCCGGGGAGGAGAAGCAGGTGTTCGGGGAAACACTAAGACGAGTGTCTGGCTATGGGGAGTCTGAAGTGCCTTCAAGTACCTAAATGAAGACGCCTAGCGGGGAGTCGGATCTACGCGCCCAAGAGCTGAAAGGGTGACTGTGAGTGGAAAAGTCACGTCACGTGACTTGACCCTGGAGGACAAAGTTGATCTAGAATCAAAGCTAATAAAAAAGGAGTGTGACTGAAGCTCTTTTCATCATAGAAGACAATATACGCAATGCCCATCACCGTTGTATTTGGGCTGTGGAACTTTGTTGATTCTGACCCCCTTTCTACTTTTCTGTATTTTGCAGTCTTTTTCACAGGATTTTTAATTCCTCATGAAAAATAGGAGGAGAATGCATAATTCCGTCTAAAGTTCCTGGAGGATCTAGAAGAGTCAAAATTGATAAAGTACCTTTGGGGCTGGCCACAAGGCTGGCTAGAGCAGTTTCAGGGGGGCTGGGTCCCAAGCTACATCCCAGCTGGCTTCCGAGAGGACGGCCTGTGGCAGGCAGGCGGGCGCAGTGATGAAGGCCGCTAGCCCAGGGGTTAGCCACTACCACTACCCAGAGGGGATTATTTAACTGTAAATGCAGTTATTTTTTAAGATTACAAAATCAGCTGCCCTGGACATAGCTCAAGTGCCCGATAACCATGTGACTAGTGCCCCCAGAACCCACAGCACAAATATAGCATCTTAGAAGTTCTCTTGGATTGTGTTGATCTGCTTTGTGTCAGTTTCCTCATGTATAAAATTGGGGTGATCATATTGTTGACCCCATGGGTTCTAAGGGCACAGCCTGGCATGGAATAGGTTCTCAAGAAGTGTTTTAGATATCATGGTTTTCTAGGGAGTCAGGCGACATTTTATTTCTTAACCTGAGTGGTGAGTTCATGGATGTTTATTTTATAGCTATTCTTTAATATGACTGTATATACAGTAAGTCCTCTATATATGTGTATATGATTTATGCACCTTTGTATTCATGATACATTTTGCAATAAAAGTTGTTTCCTAGAGAGTGGGAGAAGGAAGGTGAGGGAGTAAACATGGGATGGAGCTTACACTGGGGAGGAGGTGAGGGAACTAGGAACAAGTGAAAAATGATGAGAAGCACTGAGAAGCCAAGTAAGGTTCGACTTTCCTCCCTTCTCCCACAATGGCTTCCAGAGGCTACGCACACCAGGAGTTCAATAAAACTGAGCAACTTCAGGCAAGGTCTAGCTGGAGAGAATGCACGATGTGCTCAAGGACCGCCAGGGGGCAGCGTTTAGTAGGTACTAGAGATCCCATGAAGTTCTCAGTCCTCACAAGGAATTAGGATAGAGGGACCTAATTAGGTTGGGGCGCCCTTGGAGATAACCCAGCTGGTTCTCCTCTTGGTGAAGATGGGGAGATGTCAGAGAGACAGGGCAGGGGATAGGATTTGCCCAAATAGCACTGTGGCTAAAAGGTCATCAGAGCCCAGAGCTCCTGACGCTTCTGGTGCATTCCTTCTGCGGTGCCCAGCTGCCTCTTCTCCAGTTTCGGGAAGGAGAAGAAGGGGTGGAGGGTAGTGATGAGTGCACCGGGACACCACCCAATGGGTACAGCTAAGCGCCCCATTGCAGGGCAAGGTATGAAGCAGCAGGGACCTGGACGCCAGAATTCTGCCTCTTTTCCCCAGTGCCCTCCCACCAGAAGGCCCTGTTTCCCATTTATCCTAAATCTTCAGATCGAGGCCAAAAGCTGTTTTGGAAGGGCCCATCAACAGGGCCAGACCCAGAGTGTGAAGGAGACGGGGTGGGACGCTGGCCTGCGGCTGTCCCAGCAGCCTCCTCTCTCTGACCCTGGGGTGAAGGGCAGTGACAGAGAACACACAACAGAGGCCAGCGCACACCTGTGCAGCCAACCCGCGCTGCTGGCAGCCAGCGGCTCGGCTGATGTCCTTAGCAGCTGCCTCCTGGCTTGGTGACTGCACGGGCCACGTAACTGCACGAGGCAGCCGGCTCACGACTGCCTGGCCACGTGAGGGAGACGCCGCCAGCGCACAGCCGTCTGGAGGGCAGGCCCAGTGCCCTGGACCGAGTAGGTGCGTGATCAACATTGGCTGGCCGGCTGGCTCACTGGCTGGCTGCCCTCCTGTCTGCATCCATCCGATAGCCCACCCTGGCTGGCCGGGCTCTGCGCCCTGGGGCCCTACCTGGTGGATGTCGTCCATCCCGTTGCTTGCAAACTCAAAGATCAGGTCGCTGGGCTGCAGGGTAATAGCCATGCTGTTCTCAGAGCCGACAGCGGGATTTGCAGGGCCCTCTGGAGCTGCAGGGGTTTCTTGATGAAGTGCTTCTGCTTAGGGGCCTTGCAGCCTAGAGCTCACAGCCCAAGCCACAGTAAGATTGGGGGTGCCGGGAACAGGAGTCGGTGGTGGCCTGAGCAGGTTCAAGGCTGCATGCCGGGCTGGGCTAACCACAGGCTTGACCTAGGGAGAAAGGAGAGACGGTGCCGTGAGTGAGTCCCCTTCCTTCGGTGCAGTTCCCAGGACAGAGGGACCCGCACAGCTGGCCAGCTGCCAGAGGGGGCTGGCCACCTGGGCAGGGGCGCAGAGAGATGGGGGAGAGAAGAAAGGAGGCAGGGAGAGAGCAGGGGAACGAGCCGCCTCCTGGGGAAGTGCTGAGCCTGAGTGCCCGTCTGGGCCACCAGCACCTGCTCCTGGCTGGCCCCGGAGAGCGAAGCTTCCCTTCCTCCCCTCCTCCCTCCTCTGGAGAAGGTGACAGGGATTTTGGGTTCACTCAACCCTGAGGATTCATCCCCAGGGCACATCACAGGGAAGTCAAGGCACGCGGATGGGGCAGCAGCACGAGAACCCCTAAAATTCCCTTGAGTTGGGGAGGAATGTAGTGCTGGGGCTTGTGGCGGGGGACCTGTGGATGGACAGGCCATTCTAGAGACTGCCTGCCTCGGTTTACCTAGGGGTGGGGGCGACTCGGCTCTGAAGGCAGGCTCTCCAGGGGGAGACTGGCCTCGCTGGGGTGGCGTGGGGTGCGGAGACAGGTCTGAGCCAGCCACAGCTGGACGGGCCCAGCAGAGGAAAGGCCCCTCAGGCTCAGCGCCGCCTCCAGAGAGCCTGGGGACAGTGGACCAGGTGGGCCTGCCCGGCCACCACCCAAACCACCCAGCCGACTCCCGTGGTCGCGGAGAGGATGGCCTCTGCACCGTGTGTGGGTTGTGCTCTTGCTTCCGCTTTGCTTTCAGTTTCAAGACTGAACTGTCACCCTGGGAACTTGTGAGGAGAGCCCTGGTGGGGGGAAGGGCCCTCGGAACCTTCCCTCCCTTCTGGGCCCCACGCACAGCCCCCCTCTTCCAGGAAATCTGTCTACTGCAGCCCACACATGTCTCTCCTCTCCCGGAATGCCTCTCACACCCAGTCTGCACCTCAGGGCTCACGCAGCACCCGGGGCCTCCGATCGTTTCCTCTGCCAGCTGCTCCTCTGCGTGTTGTCTGCCGTCACACCCGTGCTGCCCCCACGCCCGGCCTCCCGCCGGCAGCTGGCTCTGCTCCCCTCCGCAGACGCTGGGCTTCCCCACGGCTACCTCTTTGGCGCTTAGGGTTCTGGTTTTGGTGGTCTGTGTGTCGTGCGACTACAGACACCTGAAAAGCTGGGCCCACACGCCATCGCCAGAGTGACACACTTGACCCCCTACCTCCTCGACTGTCCCCTGGCAGTGCCAGGATGGCCAAACCTTCTCCTGGCCCAGAAAGAAATGAGGAACTTGGGAGAGGGGCAAAGAGGAGAGAAGGGAGGGACCACGGGTGACCTCCCTGATGACCGCTCTCCCCCACAGGAGACACCCAGGCCTCTCCCACTTCCTTTCCGTTAGCCCACAGGACTGGCTCCGCCCTCTCCCCACCCCCACCCCACACCTTTTACCCATCCCTAACAAAAACTTTGAGAAGTTGCTCAACTCAACCTGTCAGGTCTGGGCCCCTCTGGCTACGGACCCCCAGCTGGGGCGGAGGGGCAGAACGGGCACAGGGCCTTGCCTGAGTTCTGCCCCTCTCGCTCCCCACTGGACCCTGCCTCTGCTGGCCTCCGAAGCTGCTCAGGGCCATTTATGCTTGGGAGGTCTGTCTCCCCCTGTCCAAGCGCCCCAAGGCCCACCTTCCGCAGCCCCCACCCTCCCACAGGGCTATCTGCCTCCAGGAGCATTCTCAAACTCCTCAGATGAAAGGCGATCACTTTCACCTAATCCCACTTTGTCTAAACTCGAAACAACTGTCCGCCCAGCCCCCGACAGGTCACCTGCCAGGGCCCCTCCCTCCATGTCTGCTCATCTCTGGCTGTTCCTCGCGGACCTGCCCGCACCATGGACTGTTCCCAAGTTCACTGCCGGGCGCTCCCGGCCAGGGCGCTTCTGCACGCCTGCCTCACCCCCCCTTAGAAAGCGGCTTGCTCGAGGGCAGGGGCCCCTGTTCGGCTGTCCGTGGAACAAAGGGCGAGGGGTGGGCGGATGGCGGCGGGCAGGAGGCGCTGGCAGCGCGGTGAGCTGTCTTCTGGGCCGTGAGTGCAGCCACGCGCGCGCTGCATGCGGGGTGTCGGCCTCTGGCTTACACAGGGCGAGAGGAACGTGTTACGCGGGGTAGTTCCGCACTGTAATTGCCATGGGTGTGCTGTCGGTGTTTGCTGTGGCTCTACAGACACGCCGTAGGGACACAGGCGTGCAGGGCATGTCCATGTGTCCCGTGTGGGGACATGGGGGTGAGCACCTCTGTGTGTGAAAAGGCTGCCCTGGTCCACCGGCAGAGCCACAAGCTCAGCCGTGCTTCCTCCTCCTCCAACTGGCCTCCGTGAGAAGACAGCTAGCGCTGATGCGTGATGTCCTCTGCGAGAGGCTGTGGTGAAGGTGGGGGTGCGCTGGAGCAGGCCTGGGCGCGAACGGGTCACCACCACTCCACCCCCCCCAAAAATTCAGTCACATACTTCCCAGGAAGACAAGAGCAGCAGAAGCAGAATATGTATGTGACCCTTGGGTCCTTGGGGGTGAGCCCCCCTCAGGTCTACTCTGCTATGAAGCTGGGAGGGAGGGGCGGCAGGACGGCTGATGGCGCCCTGTCGTTAACATAAAGAGGTGCGGCTTGAAATCAAAGAAGCCTGTGGATTCAGTTGCAGGCTTTTGTGTGTCCACCCAAGGATCAGCTCAGGGCTTGGTTCCACTGGCCCGGGCCGTGAGGCTGCGCCCCGCAGGCGAGGCTGAGCCTGGTGAGCTTGTCCGGCCGAGCTTGAGGCTAAAGCTAGGTGAAGGGGTGTAGGGGAAGGAAGTAACTGTGCTCCTGTCTTGGCCAAGGCTAAGAAACCCCCCCAACACCGCCCCCCAAAGAACCTTCCAGTCCAGAGCGTTTTGCCCCTCCCCCTTCAGATGTTTGAGGATTTGAAAGTGAGAGGTAGGGAGCTCATTTTGCATATTCATTCACTCTCCCTGGCAGAGGAGTGAAGCCCCATCAAAATAACCTTCCTCTCCCAGGAACCCGAAACCAAAGAAGCAACCACCACAGAAGGCCGCCCGCTGAGGCGAGAGAGGCCCCCACCACGGGCCCCTCCCTGACACATGCGCGGGACACAGTTCCAGTGACCTAGAGCCTGACACTGGTCCGCGCTGAGTGGGAGGCTAGAGGGCACACACCAACGCCGGGCTCAAATGATAGAGGTGCCTGGGAACCCTTAGTAACTGGGGGGGAGGGGTGGCCTCCCCGCCCCCAGCTGTAGCTGCACAGCTCAGAGCGGCTCCAAAGTCCACTCTCCCAGGCGGCGCGAGCCCCCTCCCTTCACTCCCTGCGAAGCGGCCGCGAGGCCCCTGACTCCCATGGCCTGTCCGACTCGGGCTGACTCGGGCTGCCAGCAGAGTGTCCGTGACGGCACCTGGCCCCTGCTTGCCGGTGCACGACTGTGTGTGTGCGTGCATGTGTGCATGAGTGTGAGCGTGTGCGCGCGCCGGCTGCACAGGCAGGAACCAGCGAGGATGCCTGCAGCCCCGCCTGCAAATGCACACCTCTGGCTCTCTGTGGGTCGGACAGCATTTCAAAACCAAAACAGCAAAATGGAAGTGGTTTGGGTTGCTCCTGCGTCACCACAGCTGGGCCCCCTTCAGACGCACAGACCCTTCCTGGGGCTGTCACTGGAGCACATCAAGTGGGATCCGGCACCCACGCCTCTGGGCCTGCTCCCTGAGAAACAGCCCCCATGTGAATGCCACGTCTGTCTCCGCAGAGCGAGTTTAAGTCTACACCCGTTCGGCTGAGCCGATGACTCTCACAGAATTGCTAGCAACACCCGTGGCACTTTCACGCACGCCAGGAGACATGGGGGCCAGATGGTGGGCCGGCCGGGCCACCAAGCAGAATCCCTCTGCAGTTCCTCATCCCCTCAGAGCCCGCTCTCCTGAAATACCCTGTCCTCCAGGAAACCTTTCTGGAATTCTCTGGAAAGGAAGTGACAATTTCCTTCATGCCATTTCCTACTCCCTCAACACCCCTCCCCCACAACCACAAACAAAATGGAAACTACCCCAGGAACAGCTGTACCCTCCACTGAAAAACAGCCCCTCCTCCGGCTAATAGTCATCAAGCAGCCAATCTGCATGGCCCAGCACGTGACCTGTGGTGTGTATTTAAGAGCCTGAAGGCCAGGGTCGGGGGCCAGCGTGCAGTCGTGGATGCAGCAGGAGTAAGCCGCCCACGGGACTCATCCGCAACCTTGACCCATTCGGGCTGCCCTGCCGTCAGCAAGCCAAGCCCTGCTCCTGGAGCAAGTGCCCAGCTAAGGGGCTGCCCGCAGCTCTTGTCAGTCCTCGCCTCTAGTCCCTCTGTCCACCCCCTCCGTCTGAGATGAAATCAGGAAGAGGGAGGGAGGAAAATAAAGGTTTTGCAAGCCCTGTTGCTGGGGGTTTCTCTGTGCTTATTTACGAGAAAGCCAGTTCCTTTGTCGCCCGGGCACCGCCTGCCTTCCAGTGCGGGCTGGTCACAGGTCCCCGGTAAGCGGCCCGGGGCTCTTCTCCAACTGCCCCTGACCTTCTCAGCCTCGCTCTGGGCGAGAGGGGTGGCTAGGGCTGCAGGAGATGGTCCCCCTCTAGGGCACCCCTTCAGTCCACCCCCGTGTATGCACTCCACCCTCCCCTGGCTGCATTCCTACGTGTGACCCTGGAGAAGCCAGTCATTTTTCTGGGATGCGGTTGGTGTCACCTCTAAAGTGGGTGAGGGCTGAGGGTAAATCCAGGCTTAGGGGAGTCTCGGGTGAATGAAGATGGCGGGGGTGGGTGGGGGGGAAGCACTTTGAAAATTAGAACGCACTCATCCAGATGATGAGTTTCAGGTGACCTCCCTGAGAGCAAGGGGGTCTGGGGGCCCCACTAAGCCCCCCAGAACTCCCCACTGGCTCCAGACCACAGATAGGGTGGGGCTAGGCCCCAGTTGTGGGCTTGCGGGGACTGGCTCCCTGCCTGACCGGGTTGGTGGAGCGCCGGGCCCCTGTGCTCAGCACCTCCACCCCACCCAGCCCTTCGGGTTGTGGTTATGTGGCAAGAAGAGCACTACCGAAGCCCCAATAGGGGAAAGGGGGAAAGGGGGACTACTGACAAAGGGAACTTGTCTCCCCAGCCACCAGACTCCCACCTGAGAAAGCCGAAGGAGCGCCCCCGGAGGGGCCTGTGACCACCACATCCTCATCTCTGCCCCACGGACAGGGAGGAGGCAGAGGAGACGCACCCCTCTGGGAAGTGGGGGGCGAGCCCCGGAGGGCCTGTAAGGTGGCGCCCAGGGGTCTTTCTTCCTACTTCCCTGTAGGCTGTAAGGGCGAGGGCTCCCAGAGAGAAGCCCACCTTTGCCTCGGGGTTAGGCAGGTCACCTTCCCCTTCTGTGCGCCCGGACACCCTCCCCGTTCCAGGCCAGCAGGCTAAAGCAGGTGAAAGCTCTCTCTGATGTCCCAAATGTGTTCTTCAATTTCTGGTCTGATTTGTGTCTTTTTGGACAAGGCCACTCATTAGATATTCAGTTTATATTAACCTAAGAGGACGGGGGAAAGGGAACTGGAAATGGTGGGGTGAAGTGAAGGCGGGGTGCTGGCGGGGAGCACAACCAAGCGCTGTAAAACTTCTGGTCAGGAGGAAATGAACTTGATTCTGGGGAGGGGGAGAGGTGGGGGGGACGAAGAGAACAAGATGGACACCTGCAGGCCTGGACCCAATAGGCACGGGATTTGAGCTTATTATGGAAGGCAAATGGGAGCTACTGCAGGTTCTTGGGGTGGGAGGCTGCAACAGCTGGGATGCAGGAGGATGATCTCAGAGCTACCCCGAAGGAGAAAAATGATAGTGTGAGGGGTGACAGTGTAGATGCAGAGACCCCCAATGTGCAAGCCCGTTCTTGAGGCAGGAATGTTAAAGACACAGACCTTGGAGCCAGGAAATCTAGCCAGAAGATGAATTCAGCTTGGATTGTTTGAAGATGAGATTATCTCAGAAAATTCAGGATTCAAGGTGGAACCTCCCAACACACACACACACACACACACACACATACACACACTGGTGTGGCAGGGACGAAGAGAAAAAGCAAGCAGAGACTAATTAAAATCATCAGTGGGGTTTTTTAGACGCTAGGGTAATCTGTGACTCGGCACCAACAGGATATTAAGTCAGATAACTTTTATTGAAGGGACAGTGTTCTTTGGCAAGGTCTCTGCGGGCGCCTGTCCGAGAAACTGCTGTGGAGGCTCTTGGCTCGGATCAGGGACTCCCCTGGGCAGGAGAAGCTACTGTGGGGGTGCTGCTGCTGGCTTGACGCAGTATGCCCCTTACAAAGGCCTCCTACTGGCCACCTCCCCAATCCAGCGAAAGAAAGCCAAGAGTGGTCCCTGTTGCCCTAACAGTGGGGAGGCGGGTGCAAGCTACGCCTCTCTGACAGAATCCCAGCATACCGGGTTAAAAGGGACGTGAAAGATCATCGCCTGCATCCCTGTATCATCCAACTGAAGACCTGAGTCCTGTGGAAGGAGAAGTGACTCACTCGAGGTCACACAGGTGACCTCTCTTCCGCCCTACCTCATTGTCTCTCAGCATCCTCAGCAAAGCCAACCCTTTCCTCTGGAGAGAAGACAGCGGCCAAAGGCCCAGGGCTGGCAAACAACAATGAGGCCACACATGTGCAGAACACATTTAACTTTCTCAATCACTCCCCCACCTCAGTGCCTTTGTTATGCTGTCCCCTAGGCCTGAGGGGCTTTCCCTGAGTTCTGCAGGTCCAATTCCCACATAGCATTCAAGATCTGAAGCTCATGTCACCTTTTCAAAGCCTACCTGCTTTCCTGCCACCCAGTAGAATTCTCCTCCGCCTCCTCTTCCTTCCCACCTCAGCATGACTTTTAAAGCACATGTTGGCAAACTGTGGCCCACAGGCCCAATTCAGCCCACCTTCTGTTTTTGTACAAGTGGTGAGCTAAGAATGATTTTAATGGTTTTAAATCATGGGGAAAATTTTCAAAAGAGTAATATTTTGTGCCACATGAGAATTATAGGAAATTCATATTTCTATGTTCACAAATAAAGTTTTATTGGAACTCAGCTGCGCTCATTTGTTTACGGCTCGTCTATGGCTGCTTTTGCATCGTAAGTTGAGTTGTGACTAAGTTTGCATGGGCCACAAAGTGTAAAATATGTACTAGCTGATCCTTTGCTGGAAAAATATGCTCACCCCTGGAGGAAAGGCCTCACTCCCCTTCACTGTGTACAGATGCATCAAGCTCATTTCTGAGGAGAGTGTAACAGAGCACTTGGAGGTGCCTGGAGAGAGGTGTGGAACACCATACACAAAGGTGACAGATTGCCATGAAAAAGAAAGTTCGGGCAGGCCCTGGCTCTGCCCACAAGGCAACCTTGAACAAGTCACTTCCGCCTTACGGGCCTCAGTTTCCTCAGTTGCACAACGAGGGGTGGAACCGGATGATCTAAGGCCCTCTCTTGCCCCTTGCTTTAGAGACTCAGCCATCTGCATCTCCAGCTCACTTTGCTTTGAGCAGGCACCATCCTGACCACCTTTTCTCTCAGGGCAAGAGCTTACAGAAGGTTCCCCTGCCCAACTGCGGTTTTCCGTTGCTGCTGCCTCCATGGGCCTGCCGGCTCCAGCCTCACCTGCCCCTCCCAGACCCTTCTCTCTGAATTCCCCTCCCTACAAAATGAAGATGGCTTCCTGTGAAAGAACCCCCACCCGCACCCCAATCCAGTGGACCCACAGCCTCCAGTTTTTGGTTCTCAGCTCTCCACAACCTTCCAGGGCCTACAGCAGACAGGCAGCTGAGCAGGAGATAGGGCCAGCTCTCACCGCACCCCTGCTCTGCCAGAGGAAACAGCCTCTCTCTGCCACTTCCTGTCCCAGGGTTTCAGCAGCTTCCCCTTCAGAGCCTGCTGGCCCTCCCAGCCCCGCCCCTGCCCCACACAGGTCAGAGAGTGCACAGAGGGGAGGACCCTGTGGGCCAGGGGGAGGATCCCTCACAGGAAGGCTGACTACAGTTGTCTATACCATGGGACCCCCCAGCACCTCCTATGCCAGGCTGCTTGGACTAGGGGAACGGGGACAGGCAGGGAATTGAGGCTGTCTGCACAAACCCTCTTCTGTTAGCAGATGAGTGGAAATGAGTTCATCACCTTATGGAGTTATTACCTTGGGGGGCAGAGTGAGCCTGGCCATAGAGGATTAGATAAAAGAATGGACTAGAGCTGTTGAGCTCAATGTCCAGCTGGGCTGAAGACCTGCCTGGGGTGTCTTCGGGTAGAAGGAGGGGTTGCAGGCCTAACAAGGGGGGAGTTGATTCAGAGGGGCAGGTGACACTGACATAAATGTCACTTCCTAATTTGGCATAATTTTATCCCTAGCAGCAATGGACAGATGCAACAATGAAGAGCGAATTACTCTCTTGCATGTGTGTGGGTCAAGGGTAGCGGCACTTTCTGGGTGATGGAACAGGAAGCTATCATATTCCATAGCGCTGCTGATTTGGTGTGGTGACTTCCACTGGTAAGTACCTCCCAGTTACCCCTGCGAGGCAGGGCTCCTAGCAGTGGGCCTATGTCCCTGGCATGTGACTAGCTTTAGGACGCCTTCCCCAGGTGATGGGTCAGAAGTGCAGTAGCAGCCTGAGGTCCAGGACCTCTGCCCAGTTGCCAGTCCTCCCGAGGACAGGCTAGAAGTACATGATGAGTCTAGAAACCTAGATGCCTGGGATTGGGGACTAGTGGCCAGATGCAATCTCCCTTGGTCTGCCTATAGAAATATGGTTCTGTGTGGTTCAAGTAGCAATGAGAGGCGCTAAGATGACCCGTAGAAATGATGGTTCTGGTGGGCGAAGGAAGTGGATGGGAACATGGTCTTATGCTTCTTGGCTCTGAGAGGTCATCCTCTCCCACCTTTGGCCAAGAGCCTGCCCACTAGGCCTCCAGTCAAGAGAGCTGTCTTCCTTTTCTCTCTCCTTCCATCCACGCCCTGGGGAACAAGGCCCCTTTGCCTGAGGGGTGTCTGCTCCACAGAAGCCTGCTTCTCCACCCCTGCAAGGAGGAGCAAAGAACTGCTTCACAGCTGGTATGGGGAATGCCAAGGAAGCCTCCGAAACAACATCTGGATGTGCACCTGGGCGCCTGCCAGCCCCTCCCTACATCTGCAGTACAAACCCAGGGGCAGGCTTTGGTTCCCAGCCTGCCTCAAAGCTGGCGCTGTGTGTTTGGAAGCGCATCTCCACCGCGCGGAGGGAGTGGAAGCCGGTGCTAGGGGGGCTGCCGCTGGTCTGCGCTGGGCCCCAGACGGCGGGTGTGGCTGCGGTGGCCTGGGTCGTGGGCCTGGGGCGGGGGTGAGGGAGAGCATAGGTGCTTGTTTAAACGTGGGCAAGGTTTTCTCTTGGGCCTTTTGCTATCACTTCAAGTTGTCTCCCCTGCTTCTGGGGAAGTCAGGTCAAAGAGTAAAAATTCTAGGGTGAGAGGGAAGGCAGCAGGGGTTTCACAAACTGGGTATGAGCTGGGGATGGGTGCCCCGCCAGGCACTCTTCATAACTGCCTCCTAATTCTTAGGCCCTTCCTACAGAGTAGTGAGTGGCAGAGCTGGGGTCTATTTTTATTTTATTTTATTTCTAACTACTAAGGCGCTTACGACTTCCTTTTCAGTGAAATCTCTTTGTGTAAGAACTCCCTTTTAATAGTTCCGTTTTAAACACAGAAGAAGCCCCCCCCAACCTGCAGAAGATGAGGAGCTGTGACCGCACATAGACATTGGAGGCAGAACTCAAGCCCAGGCCTGCGTGACCATCGCCTCGAAGTCCGGGCTTTCCCTCCAGCCCTGCTGATGAGCAGCTGCCAGGACCCCCCGCTCCCGGCCTGCTCATAGCCCAGCTTTGGAGGTGCAGTCTCTGTGATGCCCCTTCCACAAAAGCATCTCAGGCCCACATCCCCAACCCCCTCGGAACCTCAATCTCAAACAACGCTCTCTCTGAGAAGTGAACCCTAACTTCCTGGCCGGGGTCTGCACCGACATGGTGAAAAGTTGAGCCCCTGTGGCCAGCTATGGAGGAGTAAGAGGCAGCCTCCTCTGTTGATGAAGGCAGCCAACTATTCCCATACTTCAGTGGCCTACTGTTTCTAGAGAGTTCCTGGCTCCAGATCTAGAGGAGCCGTGGCATGGTCCCTGCCCCATAAATATACACTTGCTCTCAGCTTACACATAATGGAAGTCTGGGTTCTTATCTCAGGGTGTTGGTTCACATGTTTATTCAAATATTTATGGAAAGTCAGCGCTTAGCACTTCATATGTGCCGGGCCCATGGCCACAGGCTTACTCCTGGGCTCACCCTATTCCTCTCCTCTCCCCATTCCTCTCCCCATTCCTCTAAGTTCCCAGTAAGCTGGGTCAGCCCATCTGCCTAAACAAGGACAAAACCCATCTGCTGTGTTTTGTCCACCCACCCACCCCCAACACTTTTATAACCAGTGTCTCTTCAAAATGGAGGCCCAGGGTTTGGGGGAAATGGGGAGTGACTGCTAATGGATACAGGTTTCTTTGTGGGGTGATGAAAAGATTCTAAAATGGATTGTGGTGACAGATACACAACTCTGTGAGTATACTAAAAGCTGCTGAATTGCATACTGTAAGTGGGCGAATTGTATGGTACTGGACTCTATCTAATAAAGCTGTTATTTAAAAAGATAACAAACATCTGAGGCATAGAGAGGGGCAGCAGCTCACTCAAGGCCATACACAAGTAAACGGAGCAGCTCAGGCCAGACTCTAGGCCTTCTGATTTATGACTCTGAGTCTCTTTCCTATCAGCCTACCCATAACCCCAAGCAAGGATAACTGCCAAGGTTCAACGAGTGTACAAGGCAGGGCCAGCCCCGCGCATGAGGGCTGGCGACTGAACCTAAAACAACAGGGTCATCCATGGGAAAGGTTCTAAACCAGGGGTTTCATTTAGGTCTGTCATTAGCGTGGCCAGGTTCCTGCCCCTCTCTGGATTGCGGCATCCTTCCCCCCACCCCAACACACACCCCTTGTAAAGGGGAGTGGGAGAGTTTGGTGATCCTGCTCCGACACCCCTCCCACCCCCCGCCCAGGGCACAACTTAGCCCGGCGGGATGAAATACAATGGCCTGTCAGCCCCGTGGTTCTCGGGGTACTGCAGGAGACTAGACACATTAGGTGCCTCAATCCATGTTCCTTGCCAAGAGGGACAGCCCCGAGTTTCCCAGGGGAATCCAATTTTCCCCAGCAATTCCACCGTCAAGTTTCTCCAGAGGGGGCGAGGTAGCTTGGTCCTGATTTCTCCACCAGCAGTTCATAACCGAGTCCCACGGATCATGTCATATGGCCATGTCAGGAGCCAGGTTCTTGGCCTGGCGCCCAGGCAACCCCACCTTATGCTGAACTTGGCTCCATGGTGGAGGGAGTGATTGCTGAGGGCCACCGGTCTAGCCCCTGCTGGACAGGATGTTTCCACATCAAGCCCCACTTCCTGCAGCTAGGCCTGGGCTCCGGTTCCCCCCTTCTCCTGCCATCTGGTCGCCTGCCCTCTGCCCCCTCCCCTTGCTGGGTGTTTACAGGCTGTGTCTTATCAGCCTGGGGAATCTGGGCCTCACCCAGCTGGCTGCCCCACCCACCCAGACAGCCTGCCCAGGGCTCTACCTGGTGTGCTCAAGTCACCACAGACCCTGGCGGCTATCGATGAAGGCGGCCTGTGCCCTTATCACCTTCGAGAATGAAACCTGGGTATTCAGAGTGCTTTATCTACATTCGCGGAGCTAGGGCAGGCTGGCGTGTTTGTACATTGTCATCCTCTCTATCTGCAGGCTATGGGGACAGGAGTGAGGCCCGTGGGCTCTGTGGAGGTTACCTTTGGCCTGGAGAGCCTCGATGGCTCTTCTCTTCCCAGCCACCAAGAGATGAGCCATGGCTCTTGGAGTACAGGCAGTTTTTGTTTACTAAAGAGTGCTATAAACACCCCAAGCTAAAGGTGGGGCAGAATGAGGGACTGTAGGCTGAACGGGGCGGGGGGAGGGGGGAAGGCTGGGGAGCCGTGGGCACAGCCTCAGTAGATCCTTGCACAGACTTCAGAGTGTCAAGGCTCCCACGCTGCCTCCAGCCCACCCTGCAGATCTGCTCACCCACCCAGAGACTAGGATGAGGCCGGAGCTAATCACTGAGCAAGTCCAACAACTTTCTCGCAGGATATACGGGCCTAGATTTTTGCAGCAAATGAGTGTGAACTAAGAAATGAACATGCTACAGGCAATGGATTGCTCTTCTGGTGCTTTAGGCTAAGGTTTTGAGAAAGTTCAAGTTCTGACCTGTCATAGACAACCCCACAGAGAGAAGGCCTCCTTGCTAAAGCTGACCAAGCCCAGAGCAGGAATCAGCCGGCACCAGGGGCTACCATTATGGTCACTGCTAAATCAGCTAAAACCTACTTAAGCAATAGATTGCGACATTCACACTTAAGATAAAATACCATACTTTGAAGAAATTTTATGAAACCATGTCCTTCTAGGGATCTGGGACACAACTCAGTGTTTGGGGCCCTTGGGTGGGAACATCTGGAAAGCTCTGCTCTGGCAACAGGGCCGTCAGTGGGCTCTGTAACCACAGGCGTGACGTGTCACATGGCTCCGTGGCCTCCAGTCTCCCGCTCCTCCCCCCGCCGCAAATCCCGCGCACCCCAGGGCGCCTCACTAGCTCACTGATCCCAGGGGCAGCCAGAGCTCCAAGGCCACCCTCCCGTCTCAGGAACGGACTTCCCCACCACTCACAAAAGTCACAAACCATCTAGTGTCAACGGCTGATACTGAGTTCATGTGTCACCTCTCTCCTTAACACATTTTCATTTTAAAAGGCAATATGGAGCTCCCCTGCCTTAACCCAAGGAGTGGCTTGGGGGGCGAGAGAGGTACCGGTAGGCCAGTAGGTAAGTGAGCAAGGGGGTGCTTCTCTGTGCTTCTGCCTCCTGTCATACCATGAGCCGTGGAGATTTACCACCTCCTCCCCGCGCCTGTGGTCACTGTTAGGACGCTGTAAGAAGCGGATGTGAAAACCCTTGAAAAGCTAACAACTAGGCCTGATGTAGCCGAAAGCCCATTGGACTCAGTGTGAAGAAGATTAATTTCCAGTCATAGCCCTGCCTCTGCCTAGCTCCTCCCCCAGCCTTTGAGCCAGTGCCAACTCCTCCTCCGGGGCACACATTTAGATCTACGGCTGTGGCCATACCCGCCGTCCTCAGCAGAGCTTTACAGTCCAAACTCATCTGCTTGGTTTCCAAAGGTCCTTCACAGTCTGACCCCACCCTACCTACTCAGCCTGGTTTCCCATGATTTCCCAACTCCAGCCTGGGCTTGAAGCCCAGTGGTCTCCTCATGGTTCCCTGAGGGAACATTCCAGGCTCATTTACGGAGTTTCTCAGGCCAGCCACGCCCTTGCTGCTGTTTTGGTTCATCAAATAGTGCCCATCCGGCAAGGTCCCAACCAAGTTCCCCAAACCTGTGGCAATGATAACTCCACTCCACATCCATGGAGCCCCCTTCTCTAAACTCCTATAGCCCTTAAATTTGACCATAAGATCGCTCAACCACACGCTGTTCTGAAATGCTTCTTAGTTATTTCAAGTGTATGTCTTGTTTTCCCAGTAGGCAGTAAAATCCATAGGATCAAGGCCCATTTCATCTTCTCCTAGCTCTAACACAGGTCTGGGAATTCATGAATTAAGTCCCTATAAATTATCATCTTGAGTCAGATCTCTAGAAAAGAGACCACGGGTCCTGACAGATATGAGGCTTACAGTGTAGGGGTAGAGAGAGGGGTAGAGCTGGGGAAAAGGTCTCCAGAGTTGAAACACGACTTTTCCTCTCTTGGTCCAGCCTCTGTTAGGGGTAACTCATTCCAAGCAGCATGGAGAAACTGGTTGGTGATCGAAAGGGCCATCATTAACATATTCTCTCTTTGTACAAAACCATAGGATTGCCACTCCAGACACACTGGCACTGGTCTTATCACTGCACCCTCAGGAAAGATTTCATATTGCTGGATCAGGTCTAAGCTAAAATGATTGAAGCAAATAGGATGTGAGGATAACTATATGATGACAAGCTTTTTCTTTTTTCAAAAGAAGGTTCTTGTTGTCTAGATAGACAAAGTTGAAAAGGGATATGATAGACATCTATAAGATGATATATGGAGTAGATAATCACAAATCCATTCACCAAAAATGGCTTATAAATGAAGGCCAAGTAATAAATCATCCTATTTTACAAATACATGGTAAACATAAAGAACTCTGTAGCCAAAGAATATCAGTAAAAAGATAAGATCTTGGAAAAGTGACAATAACATCAGGATAACCATGATTATAAAATAAGATTACAAAAGCAAGGCTGAGGGCCTCTGTGGTGATGCAATGGGTTAAGTCTCAGCACTGTGAAGCTATCCAGAGCCATGCAGCACAAGTTTGATCCCCGGCCAGGGAGCTTCCCACATGGTACAGCAGACCTCTCCTGTCTCGCCCGCTACTCCCCTCTGCAGTGTATTTCAGTCAATCTGCCTGGTCTGCTCCCCACTCTGTCTCTGGTGAACCCTCTCACCTCCCTTACCTTTTGGCATACACTCCAGCTTGTATGCATAAATAAATAAATCTTAAAAAAAAAGCAAAGCTGAGCCGATCTGTTATAACAATTAATGTAAATGGGATAAATGCAAATATTAAAACAAAATGATATTGATAATCTGATTCTAAAATTCACATGGAATTGTAAAGGACTCAACACGCCCAAAAACAATTTTGAAAAAGAACACGTTGGAGAGGTAACACTACCTGATTTCAGCTACAATAATCAGAAGAGTTGGTATCGGCATAAAGTTAAACAAAAGATCAGTCAGTGGAACAGAATATAAAGTTCATACATAAGCCCACATATACAAGGACAACTGCAGTAGACTAACGATAGCTTTTCAACAAACGGTCCTGGAATAATTGGATTGCCATATGTAAAAAGAAAAAGAATTTGAATTTATACCTCTCATCATAAGGAAAAGTTAACTCAAAATGGATCAAAAGACCAAAATATAAAGCTGAAAACGACAAAACTTCCAAAAGAAAACATAAGACAGAATACTTGTGACCTAGGGCTAGATGAAGAGCTTTTAAATACAAACCAAAAGCTTCATCCATAAAAATTGATTTAGTTGGACTTCATTGAAATTAAAAACTTCTCTTCAAAAGACACTGTGAAGAGAATGAAAAGAGAAGTCACACACTGGGAGAAAATCTTTGCAAAGCATGTATCTGATAAAGATCCTATATCCAGAACATATAAAGAACTTTCAAAATTCAACCACAAGAAAACAAGTCAATTTAACACTTTGTGTGCCGGTGCCCTTTAAATTTACCAGCCCTTGGGGCCGGCCATTTTCTGTGCCACCGCATGAATGGTAGAAGCATTCAATAAAACACACACAACTCCTGAACTACTGGATATTAAAAAAAAACTGTAATATCTCTCATAAAACACCTTACACTTTCACCAAAACAATGTGTAAAGCTTCTAGACTGAGTACGATCAAAGAAATAGCTCCTAATAGTTCCAAATAAATCCACCGTGGCGTGAAAAAACGGAGACTAGATGAACACGTATAAATACATGAGCGGCCACCTGATACTGGTGTCAAAAACACGTACTAATATGTGAGTGGCCCACAAAGTGTTAAAAAATGGGCAAAGATTAAAGAAATTAAGAAAACAATTCCACTTACAATTGCTTAAAAAAAAAGTGTCAGACACCTAGGAATTAACCTACCCAGAGGTGAAGGACTTGTACAGCAAACACTGCAAGAAGTTATTAAAGGATTTAGATCATGACACAAGGAGACAGAAACTCCACAATCATGGATAGGGAAAATAAATATAGTCAAAATGACTATTCTACCTACAGCAATATATAAATTTAATGCACTCTCCATCAAAATATGAACAATATTCTTCAAATAAATTTAACAAGTATAGAAATTTATCTAGAACCATAAAGGTTCTTATCTTCGAGAAGCCTCGAATGGCAAAAGCAACTCTGAGGAAAAAGGAAAGAAATGGAGGCATCATGTTAACTGACATTGAGCTATACTATAAAGCAACGTTACCTAAAAAAATATGTTATTGGCAGGGAAATAGACACATGGATCAATGGAATAGAATCCAAAGCCCAGGGGCCTCCCTGGTGGCGCAGTGGTTAAGCGCTGCTCTGTGGAGCTGTTGGCAGCGGTGACTCGAGTTCGACGCCCGGTGGGGGAGATTCCCACATGGTGGGGCAGACCTCTCCTGTCTCGCCCGCTGCTCCCCTCAGCAGTGTATTTCCTTCGCTCTGCCTGTTCTGCTCCCTGCTCTGTCTCAGGTGAACTCTCGCCACCCCATGCCTCTGGCCTGTACCCCAGCTTGTATGCATAAATAAATAAATCTTTAAAAAAAAAAGAATCCAAAGCCCAGAAATATATTCAAAATTCATACACATATCATTAATTTATAATAAAGGAACCATGACCATACAATAGAGTTGGGAAAACTGGGTGACCACACGTAAAAGAATGAGTTTGGATCACTGTCTAATTTCATGAACAAAAATAAATTCTAAATGGATTAAAGACTTAGATGTGAGACCCGCAACAATAAAATACACACAAGAAAACATTGGTGACATTACCATGACAGTAGCGATAAAGATGATCTTGGACACTTAACCCATAGGCAAGGGAAATAAAAATGAAAATAAACAATTGAGTGTACCTCAAATTGAAAACCTTTTACCAAATGAAAGAAAATATAAACAGACTAAAAAGACATCCTACCAAATGGAAGAAAATGTTTATATATTACACAACCAACAGAGGGTTAATATCTAAGATACATATAAATATAATATGTATAAAATATTATACATATATATGTGTATATATATAACTTATACAATTGGACAATAAAAAACCAAACAACCCAATTAATAAATGGGAAGCAGATCTGAATAGACAATTCACCAAAGAAGATACCTAGAAGGCCAATAGATACATGGAAAAAATGTTCATCATCGCTTCTAACAAGGGAATTGCAGGTTAAACCATGATGAGATAGCATTTCACACCTGTGAGGATCGCACATATTAAAAAGGCCCCCACCAAAAGTGATGGAGAGGATGCAAAGAAAGAGGAACCCCATTACACTATTGTGGGAATGTAAATCGGTGCAGCCATTTTGGAAAGCGATGTGGATTAACCTTAAAAAACTAAAAATGGAAATACTGTACGACCCAGCCATCCCGTTCCTGAGCAGCTGTCCAAAGAACATGAGAACATCAACTTAAAAAAATATGCAGTCTACCGTGTTTATTGCAGCATTATTTACAACAGTTGGACTCAGGAAGCAACCTAAGTGTCCACCAATCTAGGTGACCAAGGATTGGATTCAGAAGATGTGGTATGGGCCTCCCTGGTGGCCCAGCGGTTAAGCGCTGTGCTGTGGAGCTGTTGGCAGCAGCGGCTACGTGAGTTCGATGCCCTGCAGGGGAGATTCCCACATGGTGTGGCAGACCTCTCCTGCCTGGCCCGCTGCTCCCCTCAGCAGTGTATTTCTGTCGATCTGCCTGTTCTGCTCCCCATTCTGTCTCCGGTGAACCCTCTTGCCACCCCACGCCTCTGGCCTGTACCTCAGCTTGTATGCATAAATAAATAAAAAGAAGATATGGTATATCCACACAATGGAATATTATTCAGTCATAAGGAAAGACAAATGCTGCCACTTACAGCAAAATGGAAGGAGTTTGGGGGAATTATGTACAGTAATACAAGTCAGAAGACAAAGACAAATATTGGACACTTGCATAGCGGACAACTGAACAAGTAAATACTGATAAAAAACTAGTGGACATTAATGAATCAAGTGAGGTTCCTGAGGTTAAGAGGGAGGGTAGGGACAAAGGGTCAAAGGGATGTAAGGAATGGTGGTGGGGAAAATAATGGGCAAAGATTTGGGCACCGCACCAAAGAAGATACATTGGTGATATATAAGTACCTGAAAAAATGGAAATATGAATTGAAACCACAGTGTAAGCTACTGCACAGCGATGAGAATGGCTAAAATGAAAAAGAGCGCCCATATCAGATGCTGAAGAGGACGTGGAGCAACTGGAACCGCCACGCGCTGCTGATGGGACCGTAAGATGGTGCAGCCGCATCGGAAAATAATCTGCCAGTTTCTGAGAAAGTTGGACCTACTATTACTATCCAGCCATTCTACCCCTAGGTATCTAACCAAGAAAAAAGGAAATATAGAGACACAGAAATTATTTTACACAGATGTGTACAAGAATTATTTGTGGGCCTCCTTGGTAGGGCAAGGGGTTAAGTCTCAGTACTATGAAGCTATCCATAGCCTCTGTAGCACAAATTCGACTCCCGACCAGGGAGCTGACCCACACAGCACAGCTGACCTCTCCTGCCTCGTCCGCTGCTCCCCTCAGCAGTGGATTTCAGTGGATCTGCCTGTTCTGCTCCCCACTCTGTGTCTGTGAAACCTCACCCGCTCCCACCCCCCCCCTGCACCTCTGACCTACACCACAGCTCTTGTATGCATGAATAAATAAAACAATTAAAAAAACTGAGGACAGAGAACAATGGCCTTTCTCTACATAAGCCCATTGGACCCATCATGACCCTATCTACAAACCTTACACACCCTAGGCTGGTTGGCACTTCAGTCCCGCCCACGACAGGGCTAAGTGCATGGCTACCGCTACAGAACTGGGTGTAGATCCTTAAGAACAGGGTGGGTGAGCCTGTTGCGTTGGTTTTTTTTTTGTTGTTGTTGTTGTTTTTTAAGGATCAGAGTGGCGTCAAGAAAGTGGTCACCTAATGAAACAGGTGTTTTCTGTGCATGGATTCTCACAGAATCAGCAGAGCTGAAGCAGCCTCTCATTCTCTGCGATCATTATGGGGAAAAGACAGATTATCTCTTAAATCCATACCTGAGTGTCTCCTTGTTCTCAGGTGCTCAGGAATTTGGGGAGGTTAAGGCAAATTGCCCACTCTCCTACCCCCCAAGGCCTAGCAGTTCAACCTGAAGGGAGGGACCAAGGGATTGAGTTCAGTGACTTGGGTGTGGCCCAAGGGTGGTCCAATTTATCCTGGGCCTCCTGAAGCAAACACACTATTTGATAGTAGAGGAAACCTCCAAGTTATTTTCTGGGAGACCTTTGGAATGGGAATGGCCCTCAGCACCCTGGGAGAGCTTTTAGGCAAAGGCCATGCCCCAGCCCCAACCCTAGGCTTCTGGGCACTGGCCCAGCATGGAGCCAGCATCTGTGCTAGCAAAAGGAGGGGGACAGTGAACAGTGGTTGGCCAGTCGGCTCACAGAATACTACACTCACTAGGGTGATAACAATAAACTGGTGATCGCTAAATAGTTCCCAGGGGGTGGGACATGAAGCCTTCTCTCAAAGGAACTAACTTACTAACTTCCTGCAGCAAATGCTCCTCAAAATGAGCGTGGTAAAGAAATAAAGATGGCAGTGTCAATAAAAGACTGGTGTTTTACTCTTCGATACAGCACTGCCTGCCACCCCAAAGAAAGACTTACAACACACACACACACCCCTCTTCTTTCGTACCCCCTCATCCTGTACTATGGGATAGTTAACAAAACCTTAGCAGAAAGATCTAGAAAATCTCCATCTTGATTTTAGGAACGGCTGTGCTGTGCCCTGCCAGCACTGCCAGAGAGTAATTGACCCCTGGAAGCTGGCAAAGTCAAGGGCACACAAAAGGAAAACAATAACTACAGTAGCCACAGGAATAATAATAACAACTGCTAACACTTATTAGGTGGTTACCCTGCGTCACACACCATGCTGAGTGCTTTACGTAATGATAATCCTCACCCCAACCCTATGAGGTAGCCACTGAAACCCAGAGTAGTTCAGTGACTAGCCTATAGTAACACAACCAATAAGTGGTAAGTCTCGGATATGAATACAGAGAGTCTATGCTGTCCCTTGCTCAGGACAATATACTTGGTTAGATTGAAGAAGAAAGGAAGCTTCTGGAAGGGCAGGGAGACCAACATGCAGGGAGTGCCTAGACTGGGACAAGAAAATGGTTCAGCAAGAAGGTGGAAACCTCAGGCAGTTTGCTCAGCCTGGGCAAGGTGCTTTTAACCTCTTGCTTCTTGTCAGTCTCTCTAAGAAATGTTCCAGCACTTTCTCTTGCAGACCCTCCTACATGAAACTCCCTTCCCTGCTGCCAGACCCTTCACTGCCCCCTCCTGGGAGCAGGCTGGGTGGATCCCAGCAATGTTGCAAGGTGCTGGGACGGGGTAGGGCAAGAGGAAAGCCATAGAACAGGAATGTGGCATGGCGGAAAGTGTGTTTTGGAGTGTTTTTATCCAATTAAATCCCCAAGGGCCATGACCCCCTCTACACCCAGTCAGGGGAGACACAAAAGCAGTCCAACAAATATTGGTTGGTCCTTGCTCTTGCCCGTGCCTGAGGAGGGGATGGAGTGGGTCTGGGCAGAAAAGTGTGGGACTCTCTAGACCCTTTGGTTCCTAACTGGTTGAGAAAATGAGTATTTCTGTCCTCCACCTGAACCTCTGGGCTTTTGAGGAAATGTCAGAACTCTGGGGAAAAGCGGAACCCAACTAGTCTGTGCCTGCCATGAACAGCTGTGACTCAGTTTCCCTGTTCCTCAGATATCCCTACCTCTACTTTCCCTTCCAGCCCCCTTCCCCACCACTCCATGTGGGGGGGGGGTGGGGGGGGAAAGGGGCGTTCATAATGAAGTCCCCTCAGCTTGGGTGGCAAGAAACCTGGCCACCCTTTTTGTCTCATCAATAGGAACTGAGCTCCTGGTCCAGGTCAGCCATTTTATATCTCCTGGAGTGGACACTAGGGTCTGCCCCTAGCCACCCGCACTGGCTTCCCTGGTCTTTTATGTGACAGGCATTTGACAATTATCCAGGCTTTGACGGTCAGTCTGTGGCCAGGGAACACAGAAAAGTGTCCCTCCCACCGCCAAATCGCCCCCAAACCGCACCCACTCCCCTTCAAGGCCTAACTGATGCCCACATCCCTCACAAAGCCTGCCCTCTATCCAGCAGCTGCTGCTGACCTCAGTGCCCTGACCGTTTCTGTCCCCTGCTCCAAGGAGCACTATTAGCACCTGACCGGCCACTAGCTGGCTGCCTGTCCTCGCCTCTGATTGTCTCAGTGTCTTAGTCATCTCTCCCCCACCACCTCCTTTTTTCAACTCCCCCACAGCACCTAGCACAGGTTGGGCACACAGTAGGTGTTAATAAATGTCTGTTGAATTGAAACTCAGCAGCCCCTATGAGGTCAGAACCCTCATAAGCACCCCGACTAGCAGTTCCCTGGCAACCAGCGCCGGGGCCCCAGCGACCGGGCATTAGTGGTGCGGCCGCTATTACAGGCCATGCAAGGCTCAGCGGCCAGAGATTTGCAGGCAGGCTGGTGTTGATGAGAAAAGCCCTTGACCCCTAGGAAAGCGCCCATGGGCTTCTGGGTACCTCAGATGAGTTTTCTTTCTCCCCTGCAGAACTAGTTTTCAGCCTGAGACCCACAAAGGGAATAAATTGGCAGTAAAGCCAGAAACCTCTTTGCAGCTTAGACATCCTGGAGTGATAACCAAGCCCTGGTTGAGGTCAGGCCCCTGCCTGAGGAGAGAAGCTGCCCAAGGCCCTTTGCAGCTCAGTGGGGGACCTCTAGGAGGTGCAGAAGGCATGGCAGGCACAGGCCCTGCCACTCCCAGGGCTAGGGGGATGTTTGGGGGTGAACCTAAGTAATGCCATCCTGTCCTAGAACCCAACAAATCACATCACTGAGTGCTTGCCACCAGTAGCCCATGCGGGAGCCAGGTCTCACCTTCCCTCTCAGCCAAATCCCAGGACAGGTCACTCTCAGAGGGTGGGAGCCTCCATACCAGAACCCAGTCTGGGTCCCCTGGCAAAACTGGGGTGCTTAGCTCCCAGTACTGGCTCAGGGCTTCAAACTGGCTTTGAATTATGGTTACATAAGACCTAGACTTTCTCCCTGTTCCCTCCACCACCCTTCCCCACACCAGCCCACACTAGAAGGGACATACGATCCCGGAAGGCAGGTGATGTGTTCTCACCTCAATATTTTCCTCACTGCCACTTCACTGATGCCCAGTACTAGGACTGGCTCTCAGCAAATGTTTGCCAAGTTGAATCCGAGTCTCAGGCACTGCATTAGACAACACCACAAGGCCGGCTCATGCATGCTATGAGCCACACACTGTTCCAATGAGCAGCTTCTGTGTATTTGCTCCTCAGCACAACTGATGAGAGTTCTCATTTGACAGATGAGGAAACTGAGGCGCACACATGACTAGCATCACACAGCTAAATAATAACAAAGCTGGGATTGAGACCCAGACAGTCTGGCTCTAGGGAGCGGAGGTTAAATGAGAAAGCTGGGGTTGGAGGTCAGGGGTGGCAAGGACCAACGCCAAGTTTAGGAGCAGAGATTTCCGTGAGAAGTCTGGCTGGACCTCGCCAGCATGGAAGCCCCGACTTTTGCGGGCTAGGGGCATTTGCACATCCTATCAAGCAAGCCCGTGAACCGGACCACACACCCTCAGTTTTAGATCCCAACACAGGAAGAGGAGATAGCGCCACTGGGCCACCACTTAGGTAGGGGGAGGGCAGCTTCTGGGTCCCCAGCTTGTCCAGGGGTGGGCACCAGTTCCTGAGCCACCACCAGAGCAAACAGTGCAGTCGTGGGAGGAATGCCAGGCATAGTTGCAAACAGCCACTCCTTCGACTCACAGCTAAAGGCTGGGTGAGGGTGGCAACGAGGAGCCTGCTCAACACGTCCCCCCATGACATCCACCCCAGGCTTTGAACCGAGCCCCAGAGACAACCACACGCAAGACAGCCTCTTCCTCACACTGGCCAGGATACCAAGTCCTCACAGACAATCTTCATGAACTCAAGAGAGCTCCCCGCTAGGCTGATTGTGCTCCACTGAATTAATGGTTGAGAAAGCGCTTTATAACCAACCGGTAAACCTTGTGTAACTAACTGCAAGGAAGGATTTGCATTCTTATCAGGCATACGTGTTCCCTAGGCATTTTTATTGCCAGTGTCCTGTCTCTCCCAAAGGGGGTCGCTAGATCTGTTCCCTCCAGTCCCCTGCAACCTGGTACTCAGGCCAGGGGTCAGCCTGAAGGGGGCGAGTCCCTGATGGGCGTGCCCGCCAGCTGTTGGGGCCCCGCAGTGATGGCTCAGGCCCTAGGGTGGTGACCTCACTTCCGCTCCTGCCTCCCCACCTCCCCAGCACTCCTCCCATTTGAGGCCCCACCAGGCCAAAATCGAGAAGTCCAAGGTTAACTGTTCCTCCCCACTTTAAGAGCTAATTAAAATGATTAGTTGCAATGAAGTGTCAAACATTAACCAGAAGAAGCTGCAGGACGAGACAGGCCTCTATCTCAGGCAGAAGGATGAGGGTCAGGAATCAAACGGCTCTCAGATCCCATGGCTGGTGCCGGGGCGGGTGGGGGCAGCAGGGAGAACCTGGCTGGGCCGAGGTGCCAAGGAGCCAGGCGGTGGCTCTGGGCTGGAGGGCCATAAAGTGGCCAGGAAAGGGCGGCTGGGTTAGGCTGAGGTGGAAAGAGCAGGGATTCATAGAGCGGCTGCCGCCTGAGCAAGGCGCTGTCGGGGGCCGGCGACCCCGCGCTGTGTGGCGGGCCGCAGAGAGAGCAAGAGGCGGGAGACGCCGGGAGACGCCGCCAGGAGACGCCCGGGAAGCGGGAACGCGGGAAGGCTGGCGGCTGGCTCGCACGGAAACTGAGGCCCGG
Organism: Scalopus aquaticus; assembly: GCA_004024925.1. Taxonomy (NCBI): domain Eukaryota; kingdom Metazoa; phylum Chordata; class Mammalia; order Eulipotyphla; family Talpidae; genus Scalopus; species Scalopus aquaticus. Next base: position 55 of record PVIJ01008016.1, on the reverse strand, counting down.
CCAATTCTGGCCAGATCGCTATTTCGGCGATCCAATTATCCAAGTCATAGGTGTG
>PVIJ01008015.1:30640-77658 GCA_004024925.1 Scalopus aquaticus | reverse complement strand
AATTGCTTTTGGTAGGATGGCCATTTTGATAATGTTAATCCTTCCAATCCATGAACAAGGGATGTCTTTCCATCTTCTTGTGTCTTCTTCTATTTCTTTCAACAGAGTTTTGTAGTTTTCTTTGTATAAGTCCTTTATGTTTTTTGTTAGATTTATTCCCAGGTATTTTATTTTTTTGGGTTCGATCTTGAAGGGGATGATTTCTTAATTTCTTCTTCTTCAGATTGGGTGTTTGCATAGAGGAATGCTACTGACTTTTGTGCGTTGATTTTGTATCCAGCTACTTTACTGAACTGGTCTATTATTTTGAGTAGTTTTCCTATGGAGTTTTTAGGGTTTTGTATATATATTATCATATCATCTGCAAATGGAGACAGTTTAATTTCTTCCTTTCCTATTTGGATCCCTTGAATGTCTTTCTCTTGTCTAATTGCTCTGGCTAGGACTTCCAGTATTATATTGAAAAGTAATGGTGAGAGTGGACATCCTTGCCTTGTGCCCGATCACTAGGGAACTATTAAGAATAGTACTGAAATATGCAAACTTTTCATCCCAGGATTTATAATCACAAGACAGCTTTCACAATTCTAAGTTTCCAGTGTATTCAAAACATGTGAACACAAATTTATCTCTATATTTACTTTTTCATTTGACCGCTGTAGTCTTCCCTTTCCCATCTGCACTTGAGTAAGTCTGATTTCACTTATATGTGCAAAACATATAAATTCTCCTGTATCAAAAATAAAGCCTCAAAATTATACCAAATCATCCTATCAGTCCACCACAAATTAAGAGACAACAGTGATGAAAAAAAATGTGTGCACGTCACAAAACAAAATTTAAACTTAGATCCCACATACAGGACACATTGCACTCTTTAAACTTTTGGGATTTTGCCTTTCCACTTGTGAAAGCTATTAGCCTCCATGCAGGGCCACCTGTCGAATGCATATTTCTATTCCTGGTTGATTTGTTCGCTCAGATGAACATGATCATGCTAATGATTAATAGCAATCCTAAACATGTGTAACCCTGGGGAGTTAAAGTACCTACTGCACTCAGGCAGCTGACTATGGAGAGCCGTCTAGGCATTTGAAATAGAGCCACCTTAGTGAGCGAAAGAGGCAAAATGTGAAATCCCAATAAGCAGGAAATAGGAAATTCACACAGTAACTCAAGTCCTGGACAATCCCAACCCCACGAGACAAAACCCACAAAATCCTAGAGCCCCCAAGGCTGCCCCACACAATGCGTGCCACATGCAGACTCCTCCATCACTTTCACCAGAGAATCACCCAATGTTAACTCAAATGCTTCCAATGGCAAAAGGTTTGCTGCTTCTCAAGGTGCTAGGGAGTTTTTATTTTTAGCACGTTTTTCTCTAACATTAAGTCAAATGTTGTGCCCTTACTCATGTATGGCTCTAATTCCAATCCCAGGCCAAGTAGGCAGTCCATAAATGTTGAATTAATGGTTAAGTGAACAAGTGGATTCTTAGAGATCAATTGACAGCATGACCATAGTAACTGTTCAAAAATTTAAGTTTTTAAGAGTCATGATGGCTCAAAAATGATAATAACAAGGATTTTGTTAAATTCACTTAGTATAGCTTTAGCAGGGATCAATTATGCAGAACTACAGAACAAATTAAGGTTTTGCCATGGAAACATGTGTGGGGCGTTCATTTTTGACCAGTGCCCATCCCATGATATCTACACCATCACCTTTCTTCTACATTTACATGTATGTGGCCAAAGGAACAACTCCATGTTTTCTAACAGGCATAGAGGACATGCAGTGGGCGCCTTGCCTCTTTCCCTTTGTTTTAGTCACTCTGGCAACTTAGTGGGAGATCGTGGTTCTGACCAAAAGTGGAAAACAGCACTAAGGAAGAGATGAGAACCCAGATTCTAACACTCTGCTGCTATCCCTCACTTTTTGTGCCTGTAAAGTACATAGGCCAGATTCCATGATCTCTGCTGTCACTTACAATTGTCAGTATTCTAGGATCAAATGGTGGAGCCTCAGAGATTGCTATCATCCACTTCATGGAAGTTACTGTTTTGACTGCATTCATTGAACCTATAAAACCATCTGCAAATAAAGGGTAAAAGTCCTGCCGGGGGGCCAAGTATTGGGGTTCAACAGGTCAATTTTTAGCCACGTATTTTCAACATGAGCCAAGGCAATGTGCAAGGAAATTAATATGAAGCTGGCATGAGGAAGATAATCAGGGCTATTTATTTTAATTACTCCATTTGAGACCAGGCTACCACTATATTGACCAAATACATAGTCTTTGCAGTTGCTCTTATTAACCACACTTAAGGTTGCCTTGCTGGCCAGAACTCACGAGACTTAACCAATTGATCTTTTGAAGCTTCATTCAGCATTAAGTTCTGTGGTTCTATTTATAACACCCATGCACACTCACAGCAACCCTAGTTATTAGAGGAAGTTCCACAATATCTACTGTCCATATCGAAGACATGACAGGAAGCAAGTGGACAAAAGGGAGTAAAGGAAGCAGACACAAAACCAGTGGTCATATCAGCAGCTGAGCATACCATGTAGGCCCCTGATTGTCTTCCAAAGCCAAATATAAATAACACTCACTGGTCAGGCACCCTTCTTCTTTCCCACGTCCACTGGGTGTGAAAAATTGGAAGCTGATTGCAAAGTCTGTATTGGAAGCAAATTATGATTTCAAAAGAAAAAGTAGATTCAGAATGGTCAAAGCATCTGTGGCAAGTATTTTAAAAATTGACTGTTGCCCAAAAGACATTTGCTAAGGAACCTTTACCACAAAGTCTTTAAAATCAAGAACAAACAATGGAAGACTCCCAAAGGCAAAAAGTCTTGCATTATTAAATGGTGCTGGCTGAAAAATAGCTGGTCACAGGTGGCCCCAGCTGTGCCAGAGGGGACCCTGTGCACCCCCATGGTGGCAGCCAAAGGCATCTCTGAAAGCAATATTCTCTTTGTGTGAGAACCCCACAAATAAACTGAATTATCATCACCAATATCAAAAGAATAGTTCTAACTCTGGCTAATGACCCTAATCTAAAATGTTACCTGTATTTATACTCAGAAACTGGGCCAGTTTTTAAATCTTATCACTTAAAGTTCTCATTATACCCTCTCCTTGCTCTGAAGGCCTTTTATCAAACTTTGACCAAAACATATAATAAAATTCAGTCATCAATAATTTAATCTCTAATCTTCCAATCAAATTTTTAAGTTTATTTTTAAAAAAGTTTCAATAACCACCATAAATTGACTTTTCTAAATTAATATCTTAAATATTCAAGTAATTACCAAGTGTGAGTTGTAATTTAGCAAAACAATAATAGTTCACATCCCATTTTTGAAACAGATATAAATTGATGAACATAGCACAAAAGTGGATTACAAGAACAGAAACACCAAGCTAACTGTCTGCACTGGTGGAATTACAGTGGTCTTTTTAATGTTTTTTTCTTGATTGTAGTTTTCTGTGCTTCCTATAATGAGCACATTTTGCTTTTGGAAAGCAAATATATACATATATGTGTGTGTGTGTGTGTATATATACACATATATATACATATACATATGTATATGTATACATATGTATATGTATATATACATATGTATATACATATGTGTCTATGCATATGTATATACACATACATATATATTTTTAACATATATATATCTGAAACTTCATTTAGCAAACAAATTAATTAGGGGTTGCTTCTGCAGCATAGGGACCTGGTAGACACTCTTTCTTGGGTATGCAGACTTTCTCTGGCGGTCCACTTCCTTCTGGGGTTATCTTGAGTAAACTCTGAGGTCCCTGCAAAAACATCCTAGGTCCCAGCCCTGCAAGGCAACCATAACACCAAAAGTCTCTATCCCAAGTAGAACCTAAGGGTTCTAATGAATTCAAGTATTACAACATAAATTCAAACTAAATTCTATTTAGTTTGCATGTCTGCAATGAGTTCTTGCAATATGTTCTTTCAATGTTTTAATGACTTTTTTCTTGTAAAATGTAAAAAAAAATTCTTTTTTAATGTAAGTTTTCATTGTTCAATTTTTTCAAAAAGACGGTTTAAAATGGGATTCTAAAGTCAGAATAAAAGAAATTAAAAACACTTCAAAGTCTCTTCTGCCAGGGCTAATAATTCACTCCTATTTTGTAGTCTATAAATATGTAGGATATATTATTACCGTAATATAATATAGATTATTACCTTAATCACCCTGAACCATGGCTCACCAGAGCAGCTTCAACTTGGTAAGTCATGGAGAACACAACAGTGAGAGAGGATCCAACACTAAGGCTCTACCCTCAACAGCTATGTGACCTTAGGGCGAAAGCAGGGTAACTCTGAATTTCAGCTTTGTGCAGGGAAAATAAGGCTTATAAATAACTACCTCACAGAGGTTCAAAGCAAATTTCATCAAAAGAATTCCTAATGGAATGCTTGACACACTGTAAGCTCTAAAAAATCACAGAAACCATTATTTCCTCCTAGTAGAATGGATGTCTTATATTTGCCTAGTGCCCCCATATTCTTCAAGGTGCTTTTGGAACTTGTACTTCACTCGAGCGTCATTCAGCTCTTACAGTACAAAAAGCAGAAATTAACTGTCGCATTTTTCTTTTACCTTTTTTTTTTTTTTTTTGCAAACAGGAAACTGAGGCCCAAGATCACAAAACTCAGCTGACCCAGAACTCTTTTTTGCTCAGTGACACAGATTCTCAACTGACATTCAACAGACTTAATGTGCCACTTAATTAAATTTTTCTTAAAACACTCTGCTATTCATATTCATGAAATCCAAACTGGTATTTCCATCTCACTTTAAATTATTTAGATTTTGCTTTGTAACAATTAGCTGCTAAAGTTATTTAGAGCTTACTATATATAATACGCCCTGGGTTAGGTGATCCACATTCACTGCCACCCTTAAACCCCATAAAGATCACATAAGGGGGACACCGTCATTGTCTCCATTGTACAAATCTAAGTACAAGATTGAGATGCAGATAGACTGTCTTCAAACCCCAGAGCTTAGGATGCTGTAATCATCCAAATAGCATTTTTCCAGTTGACTGTACATTTTCCAAAGTGCTCTCACACACAACAAAACTGACACCAGGTTATCAGTGTTCTCTTTTACACTTGAGGAATCCAAGGCTCGGAGGCGCTGCGAGAGGGTCTGAAGTTACCAGCCCTCTCCTGGCCGCTCAAGGACGCGACACAGCACTCCCTGACTCCGAATATCATTCTCTTAAAAGTTTCAATTCCCTCTGCATATACTTTAAGAGTGCGAAGGCAGAAGTCCTGTCATTCTAGAAAATCAACCCTCATTTTCTGGCCTCAGCACCAATCCAGAGTGTGACCCGTGCTCAGGAAATTTAGCAGTCTCTCCCCAGCCCCGCAGTGGGCGTTACAGTTGCCAAGTGGGAAGTGGGAGGGAGACGAAACTGCAGAGCAACCCCTCGGGGAGATGCCCTCTGGGAGGTGGGACGTTCCTCGTCTCACCCCCAACTTCTTCTGCTAGGCCCCCGACCGGTTGGAACCCGAAATTCCTCAGGATCACCTGACCTGAGCCGGCTGGGCGTCCCCTAACCAGCGGGTGCGCGGAGGAGGGCGCCCCACTGGCGGCGCGGGGACCGGGAACTGGTCCAAACTCCAGCCACGCCGGCCTCCGCCACCCGCCCCCGCCACCGCGCGCGGGTGAGAGCAGCGCTGTTTCCAAAACTGCCGCTCCTAGGGTCTCAGCACTGTCCCAAGCGAGGGAGCCGGGTCGACTTGGCGCCGGCTAGCAGTCTAGACCCTGCAACCCACGCGCCCTGCCTCAGTTTCTCTCGTCTCGAAAAGGGTGCGCTGGACCCAAGCTGCTAATGGAGACACACCCCCAGACCTACATGCCCCCCAGAGTGCGCCCTCCCCGCCTGACACCCCAGTCCCGCCGGGCCGCGGTGACAGCGCCCCTACCTGTGCGAAGGGCCCCGCTGCCACCCGCCGGGGCGCTCTGAGGACCCCCGGCCAGCATGCGCCCCGCCGGCTCCTCCCGCTGCGCCTCGGCCACCTCCAGCTCTTCAGCTGCCGGCGGGCTCCGAACGCCCGGAGGCCGGCGGAGAGGGTAGGCGAGCGCGGCGCTGGACGGGAAGTGGGGAGGGGGCTGACGAGGAAGGGGGAGGCTCCTTCCTTCTGCTCCTCGAGGCGGCGATTTCCTTCCTAGCCACGGCCCCCTGCGCGCGCGCGCGCACACACACACACAACACACACACACTCACACGCGCACGCGCGCGCGCACACACACACACACACACACACGCGCGCGCGACCTGGCCTGGCGGAGCGGGCAGCCTACAGCCTATCTCTCGGGACCTGGGGAAAGTTTGCTTTTTGTTCTGGCGCGTTTCTGGAAGATCCCGCTGCGGGGAGCGCATTGGAGGCCGCGCGGGTACAGGAAAGGCGAGATTCAGAGGAATTTCCGGGTGGGCTCCACTGAGCACCTCCCAGAAGCGCGATTAGGGAAGTGACCAAAGGGCTGATGGAGGCCATGGCGAGAATGAGAGGGACTCGGTTACGCCAGGGAGGGAGAAAGAATGGAGATGACAGACGCCCCTGGCAGAGATGAGTAGGAGCACATGTTCAAAATGAAATGTGAACCTAACTTTTTGAATCTTCTGAGAACTGGGCTGGTCCAAGAGTCCCCTCCGCATCCTGGGCAGTAGTCCATGGCACAGCTTGTGGTCCACGCTGAGCTCCTAGGCCCCTGAATCACCTCCTTCTCTCCTTCTCTTTGGTTCATTCAAGAAGGCTTCTGGAACACTCCTGAGGTAGCACTTGCCTGAAATGGTTTTTGCCCTTAAGAAGCTCATCTCCTGTCAGGATAATAAACTTGCACATTTAAAACAAAATAACTCGCAGTAGACAGTGCCAAGAATTAAGGCCTCACAGTTCGGGTCTAAGAAGGAGCATTGCAAAGGATGAGGAAGACTTTCTGGAGGAATGGGAAGGATCTCTCTAGAACCAGAGGAGGCACTTCAGAAATGTCTTCAAAAGAACCTTGTGAATGAAGCTATAGAGACTGGACTGCTTACAATTCAGTGTGTCCTGGGACAGAGTGACTGTATCAACATGGTTATTAAGGATGGGAGGAAATGGTGGAAGTAACATAACGTTGTATCAGACTAGATTTAATGATATCAACCTCTGAGCAGAAATCTGGATTCGGTGCTGTAGAGGAAGAAATTATAAGGAGCTCTTACAATTTGTTTGGTTAGTTGACTGAAACATAGACCAAGAGATGACCCACACTAAATGAAGAGGAAATACCGGAAATGCCTTGGCATACTGCACTGGAAGATTACCAAAAGATTAGGGAGAATCCATATTAGAATGAGTTTATCATGTAAGTGCAGCTCACCCACCACCCACTGGGGTGTATGGTGGGGGAGTGTCTAGAGGACACTTCTTTTGCCAGGGCTCTGAGAAATAACTTTATGGCCCAGCATCCTTGGTCACTCTCCTCTGTAATCAGACATTGCAGTAAGCACTATGGTCATTGAACTGAAGTCGTTAAATGCCATGGGGAAAATCGGATCCTAGAGTGGCAGGGACCAAATGGTGGCAATGAATCACCAGAGGCAGGTGGACATGGTTGCCGAGTGGACAGCAGAGTCAAAGCAGCAGCCGGAATAGTCTCATTATCACCAACCTAACCACACTGACAAGTTGATCATGATGTTCCCCGAAGTGAAATAAATTCTCAGCTGACCTATAAAAATAGGAAAAGTTTTAGACCAAGTGAACAAAAGTCTAACTTGAATTACAAAACAGAGAGCTTCTATCCTTTAATCAGTTCCCAGGTTTGAGTCACTTTACAGACCCAGAACTCCTTGAATGAAGACATTGGTCTCTTACCAGAAAGACCCCATCGCACTGCCAAATGTGTACACTTTTCGTCTTTTTTCTAGCCTTCCTCAAAAGGACAGACATGTGGCATTTCACCAGTGTGGGAAGAGACATAATCAAACTTTTCAAGAATTACTGCACACTGGAGCTGTACTGACACTATTTCCACGAGACCCAATACACTACTGTGGTCCAACACTCAGGTGATCAACAGTTTAGGTCAGGCCATTTCACAGTGGGTACAGTGGGTCCCTATTTCTCCAGTTCTGGAATGTGGCACTGGAACAGACATATTAAGCAACAGCAGAATCCCCACATTGATTCTGTGCTTGTGGAATGAGTGATATTCTGGAGGGGTGAGGTCAAATGGAAACCTTCTCCTTCAACTTCTACCTAGGAAAAGAGTTAACCAGAAGCAATTCCAAGAGGGACTGAAGAGAATAGTGCCACCGTCAAGTAATTCAAAGAGGCAGGAGTGATGATTTCCACCATATCCTCATTCAACATGCCTATGTGGCCAGTGCAGAAAACAGATGGATCTTGAATAATGATGGATTGTCATAAACTTAACCAGATGGTGAGTCCAATTGCAGTTGTTGGACCAGATGTAGTCTCATTGTTTGAGCAAATTAGCACATACCCTAGAACTTGGTATATAGCTCTTAATCTGGCAAATGTTTTTTCTCTAGTTAGTAAAGACCACCAAATGAAGCTTGCTTTCAGCTCTGCAAGTCTAAAAGTAGTAGTTCCAAAATAACATTAAACAACAACAACAACAAAGGGATCAAAATGGGGGAGAGAAGAGCACAAGGAACTATGGTGATGGTTCACAGGTGAATTGGTGGTGGGAATTTTACGGGGAATACACAATAATGTAAAAGATATAAATAAAAAAATAAATAAGTAGAAGTATTAGTTCCAAAGGGAGAAATGCTTCCACCAAGATATACAATGAATCCATTTAACTGGAAGTTAAGATTGCCGCCCACAACACTGGGGTCTCATCTCTGAATCAACAGACAAAGGACAGAGTTATGGTATTAGCTGGGTGATTGATTCTGACTACTAAAGGGAAATTGAAGATGCTGTTCTGCAACAGAGACAAGAAAAAAGTATATCTGTGTGTAGAGGATCCCTTAAGGCATCTGTTGATATGGCCATCCCCTGTGATTAAGGTCTGTGGAAAACTGTAACAACCCAATTCAGACAGGGCTACTCATGGCCCAGGCTCTGCAAGAATGGTTTCTGTCACCCCACATCCCATCCCTACACCAAGCAAAGAACTATGACCTGAATGAGTAACCAAAGAAGATAATTGCAAATACCAGCTATAACCCCATGACCAGTTAAAGAACAGAGTGTAATTTTCATGAGAATTTCTTCCTTATTTTATTATGATGATATGTATACATGAATCAAGACAGGAAGAAAATGAAGATATTTGACATATATTTTATCTATATTTTCTTCCTTTCCTTCTCCACTTACAATGTAACATAGCTTTATTAATAATAACCAAATTTACAACACTGTTTAAGATTTAGGATGTGACTCTTCTGGAAAGAAAGTACATTTTTGGTTGTGCCAAGGATGGATAGCTGTATCGTTAATGAAATTACTATGTTTATTGCCTTTATTCAGAAATTAAGACTGGTTTAAGGAGATGTACATGGGTGTTAAGTTGAGAAGACATGGACTGAACTGTGATGTAGTTTTCATATATTAACTTGACTGGGTCATAGAACCCAGCCATCTAATCAAACACTAATCTAAATTTTTCTGCAAAGGCATTTTTGTAGATGTGTTTCCATCTATAGGCAATTGACTTTGAGTAAAGAATATCTTCTATAACATGGGTCTGTCTCTTCCAAACAGTTGAAGTCTTTAAGAGTAAAAACTAAGATCTCCAAGAAAAGAAAAAAATTCTGCCTTAAGACCAAAACTTCTGGCCTTAAACCTGCCCTAAAATTTTCAGATTTGCCTGTCTTGACAGTTGTGTGAGCCAACACCTTAAAATAAATATCTTTCTCCTTCCTGCCTGTCTAGGTAGCTAGCTATCCTTTCTTCCTGTTCTCCCACTTGTCTGCTCTTTTCTTTCATTCTCCTTTAATGGTTTCTCTTTTCCCATCCCTTGTGTTAGTTTTCCACAGAATTGCACCCCTGACTCTTTTCTTTTTCAGCACCACTCATACTTGTCCTGACTATCTCAGGACTTCCCAGATTTCAACTACCCTAATGCAACCTCATTCAGTATCTCCTCAGTCAGTATCTCCAACTGAAACTTCTCTCCCAAACTCCAGACTCACATTTCTGACCTAGAGGCTCTGCTGGTCTCTCAAATTTTCTCCCATGCATTCCCAAACCTACTGTTTTCCCTGTACTGTCTTTCCAAGATAGCTTTACTTTCTTTTTGACCCCTTCCCCTCAAGCTGGAAACAGTGTTGCATGCTCAGTCACCTCATTCTTTGGCTGAAGAATGTTCATTCACTGGCTGAATCCTGTCCATGTTGCTTCAGAAGTGTCTTTTGTGTTCATCCCCACCTCTATTTCCACTACCTCTGCATTAGACTGGGTTTTATTGTATTTTCAACTGCTACCTGACATCAACATGTATTACCTAAGAAGCCATTCACAAACCAAGTTCAGTCATTCCCATCAATTTCCCCCCAACTTTGTACTTCCAACTGTGTTCCCCACCTCCAGTGCTGGCCTCCCATGAATCCAATAAACCCTGCAGTACAGTCTAAAAGGCTTCCTATGATGTAGTTAAGAGCATAGGCTCTGCACCCTGAAAATGGCATACTTATCTCAACCTCACTACTTCCTAGCTGTGAACCTCAGGAAATCACTTAACCTTCCTAAGCCTCAGATTGCTCATCTGCAAAAACAGTATTACCACATGAGAAAGTAGAGAAGGGGGTTATGTTCAAGAGGTATTTAGGAAACAAAATTACATAAAACTTGGTAACTGAGTGTTGAGGAAAACTGAGATGAAAGCGTCTAAGATGATGGGTTGGTTTTTTTTTTTAAGATTTATTTATTTATGCATACGAGCTGGAGTATAGGCCAGACGCGTGGGGTGGTGAGAAGACTCACCAGAGACAGAGCGGGAGAACTGGCAGATTGACCGAAATCACTGCTGAGGGGAGCAGCAGGCGAGGCAGGAGAGGTCTGCTGCGCCATGTGGGAATCTCCCTGGCCAGGTCTCAAACTCGCGTGATGGCTGCCAGCAGCTCCACAGCACAGCGCTTCACTGCTCTGCCACCAGGGCGGCCCTAAGATGATGGTTTTTAATTTAGTTAATTAGGCCAGGTGGAGGGTGATGCCAAAAATGTATGGTTCCCAAATACGTGTGTTCATTATAATCTCACTTGGCAAACTTGAATATTTTCGACTGGTCTTCTATCTTACCTACAGTGCCCAACTGTGTATTCCTAGCCTTATCAAAGGCCTATGTACATGATTGTTTTATTGTCAACTTGATTATTTGGGGAACTAAGCTTGGTAGAATGCCCTTCTCTGGTTAGTTACCATTTACAGTTAGCCAAAAGTGTAATATTTGGGAGGTGGCGGGAAGGCAGTTACCATTTTGTTCAAATGATCAGTCTTGGTTTGAGACACTGGGGAGAGATGCAGAGGTACAGAGGTTCCAGTTTGTCCTCTTCCTTGTCCAGTGCCTACATATCCTTTTCAACTCCTAATCCTTCTGACAACAACCACTCCAGGCTCACTTCTCTGCATACTCACCTAGGTAATAAACAGAGTCAGAAGCCCTCCATAGACTTCTGTGTCAGCCCCCTTCACGATCCTCCTCCAACAGCTAGGCATGGTGCACAGGTGTCCTGCCAGCTCGTACTCATCCACACACATAGGGCTAGTGAAAAGCCTTTCTCTGGTCCTTCCAGTCCCCTGTTAGACTTTTGCTTCTCTGGTAACTCCAACAACTGTATTATGTCTAATTTCTATAATGTATTCCTTATTCCACAACACTCATAGTAAGTCTGCCTCCCCAATTGAATCTTATAAACCTATAAGCCTATACACCTACTGATACCATATCTCCAGCATGTAGATTTACAGAACTCTTCCTTTGGTTTTATGACAGCTTTCTCATTACCACATCACGCTGCATTAATTAAGCCTCTTTTCATCGCAAGTAACCAATCCCAGCATACTCTAACTTAAGTAAAACGAATCTTGGTGAGGACACAGGCAGTGTTTCAAGCATGATGAAGCTGGTCCTCTGGAAAGATGAGTGACAGCTACTAGGAAACCAGCAGGACCCTGGCAATTTCACTCCTCCCTACTTATTCTGCTCATTTGCTTCCCATTGCTCCCCTGTTGTGTGTTTCTAAGCCAGCCTGACCCTCATGGAATCAATTCCAATTCTTTTGAAATGAGATCTTGATTAGCCCAGAGTTAGTCAAGAGCCCATGTCTCTCATGAGATCAGTTGTAGGCAAGGAAGTGAAGCCACACAGGAACATAGGATAAGCACAGCCTAGAAACCACCCCTGACCACAGAGGTGAAGAACAGGTAGGGGCCAATGTGAAGTGAACAGCCAACCCAAGATGTGTCCACTTTCAATGTCAAGGTGAGGGTCAGGCACCAAGAATCCTGCTGCTTATGAGCAAACAAATGGCACCTTTAGATTTCCTCTGCTTTTCATATTGCTTCCATTTGTTGCTCTTATCTAGCAGTGTTTGTCAAGGACTTAAATTCTGAGTGTCAAGATGTATAAAGGGTGTCTACACAAGGGATAACTGAGAGCAAATGATGAAGCGATCAGTATTTCTTAATTTGAACTTTTTTTAAACTCTTTTCTTCATGAACGCTAACAAATTCTTCATGAGAGCAGAAATGGAGTAACATCTTAGATGCCAATACAATCTGAGCCTGAAACGTAGACTCTTGCATCACTAGCAGAATCAGCAGTAATTCTATTATATTGAAACTATGCATAGCTACAGATTATATTTAGATGGATAAGGAACATTCAATACTACAGGTGTGGTTTATAGAAAGAAGCTAGGAGCTCAGAGGGGAAAATGGCATAATGCTTTTGCCAGGACTGTGAATTTCAAAAATTGTTTTTAGAATATGGAAATCTCTTAGAAGTTTATTAATTATAGCTAATGTTTACAGAGACTTACCACATCTCAGACACTGTGTTACATAATTTAAACTTGTTAAAAAACTTATTTCATCTTTGCAACAAGCCACTTATTACACATCCATTTTCAGACTAAATAACTGAGGCACAAAGAAGTTAGAACTTGCCCAGGATCACAACCATTGAAAGTGGTAAAGAGGAATTTGGACCAGGCGATCTGCCTGCAGAGTCCATATTCCTAACCACAGTGATATGCTGTCTCTCACTAGACAAAAATGACATTCTCCGATACCTGCATACACTCTATCACACTCCTTTTACATGGTAAGACTTACTTACCCTTTGGTGATAAGTCGTTCATATGCTGCATTGACTCACACATATTCCACCTCCAACCACCTTTCCTTAGTTTCATGCCCAGAAGTGGGAGAAGAGAAAGTAAGCCACACTTAGCCAGGCCTTCTATATAATTGATGTATCTTTTCACCTCCCCAAGTCATAAATTCTGGGGGCAAAGGCCATGCCTTATTCATCCTTGCATCCTCTAGCCAGAGACTTAATAGAATGAATGTTCTAAATTGGGATTCTGATACTTGACAGGCTTGTTGATTTATTTATCAAGTCTTCTGCAAATTCTCTGAGCATGGCAATGATAGATCACAGGAATTCCCACCAAGTTACATAGCTAGAGTTAAATAGGAAATATTCTTATTGAGAACTATAACAATGCTTAAACAATTCTGGGAAATTTAATTGTCTAAAGGAGATCTTTTCTTTAGGAAAAAAAACAAACTTGAATGAATTGGAGAAAAGAAATCTGTCTTAAACTCAGGAAATAGCATCAGACAACATGAAGACTCTCATTTGTTAATGCCTGAAATAGGAACTTGGTTCAGATTCAAATACCATCAGATAATGGCTATGCCAAAGGATGTTATCTTAGTTTTAGGCTACATAATATAAATAACCTCTGTTTTTGTAGTGCATATTGTCTAAAAGTTATATTAATGAGATAATACATGGGAAGGTGTGGGCTCTCCTTCTAGACATGAAATCTTGAGACACCCCTAACTTGTGACACATCTTTATCTCCCAGGGATTCATTAGTCTCTGCTAGCAATTTGGCATTCAAAACTGGTTTGTGTGATCAAATGGCTAAAGCCATTAATGAATATTGCATTTTATTCTGCAATAAGATCTGCCACTCAATCTTTTTTCAATCTGTTCTTGCCTTGGTTTACCACACACAAGGTCAGGACAGTAAATGCCACTGACAAGACTCTCTTCCCTCAGAGTTTCATCCACAATTAACTTATTCATTGAGGGAGAGCCAAAGTGTGCTCCTCCACTTGCTGTTCTTCAGTTTCTGTATTTATTCCAACTCCCATCAAGAAAGAGACACTGGCATCTCTCACTGACTCATATGTCCATTAATCTAATCCCATCAGCCATACCACCTGTTGCTTCCACAAAATACGTCTCACCCTCACCCCCCTTTCTGTCTTTCACATCGACCATCTCTCGTGGTCCCTGCCAGATAACATTTGGCTGCTCTCACAGTTCTCATACACAAGGGACAACATTAACCACCCCAACTACATGTGACAACCTCCTCGGCATTGGAAAGCTCAGCTACTTGAGACCTATTCAGATTTTCAATCTCCCCTCTCAGTGGGCAAGAACACTCTTCATTGTGCCACAACCCAGCTGATTTCTGTATTGTTGGATCAGCATGTGTTTCTGGCCCACCTTTTCGTCATGGGAGAAAGTTCACACATACACACATACACTGAGGCAAAAGCAACCATCAGGAACCTATAAACTCCCAGCTCAACAAAGTCACATTTGTAGAGAATGCAACTTCACGCAGTTCAAGAAGCCACGAGGACAGTTCAAAGTGGACAACTGTGCAAAGTCAGGAGGCAGCTGCATTAACAAAGTGCCCGAAGCTAAGCAGCCCACAAATTGTTCTCACAATGAGCCCTTTCTCCCCATGCATTTCCCAAGGTGTGAATTGAGTGTGCTCTTTAAACTTCTCCAGCAAACACTTAATGATCACATCTCTATTAGACTTTTTCTGGGGAAGAAAATTTCACACCATTTAGCCAAAATGATATTCGAATCCAAAAACCCATTCAGAGTTATTTCTCCAACTAGGGGTGTGTGTGTGTGTGTGTGTGTGTGTGTGTGTGTGTGTGTGTTTGATTTCCTAGTTTCCTTCTTTGAAAACAAGAAGGAAACCACATGAGTGGCTTTTAAACTGTCTGATTTCACTGGTGGTCAATAAAAATTTTAAAGAAAATCAGAGGGTCAGCTATATAATATTACTAACATTTTATTTTGACAAACATAAGTTTACTTTTAAAAAATACTTCCACCAACTTCCGTAACCATTAATCACAAAGAAAGGCCTTTTAAACCTCAAAAAATCATGAAGACATATCAGAATAAACCACACTCCTTTAAATGGAAAGACGTTTTCCTTTCTGAAAAAAAAATCATTAGTTTATCCCTGTTTTTCTTTCTCATTTTACCTTGACGCAGTGAAACTTCCATGGCAGGAAGGACCGGTCTCCAAGGGTGCTCTTAAGGGCCAACTAATGAGGCAGCCTCTGAGCCCTGGAGCCCAAAGAGCCTCTCTTTCATGTGTGATGGACAGTTTTACAGCAGTAAACCCAGGAATATAATTAAGCTTAAGTTGTTAAACTATTTTTCAGGTATAAACCTGTTTGTAAGGTTTTGAACTTAGGAGTTGGACTTTCACAGAGGATAAAACTAGAACATTAGTGGGAATTAGAATTAAAACATTAGTAGGTGTCTAATAATGCTAATAATGCTGAGTTTCTGCCTCTGGACACACAATAGGAATGTTCTTCCAGCCCCATTGAAGCTGGGGTATAGTCATGTGACTTCCTGTAGTTACCTCTGTGGGCAGAGGTGTCACATCTGGATGAATGCTTTAGAAGCCGATGCTTGATTCATAACTTGATTCATGAAACAACTCTTCATAATGAAGTATGTCTTGAAATGGAGCTTTTGTCAGCCTGATTCCAGAGTGACTCTGTTATTAGAGTCCTCTCTATAAACCTCTGTGGAACATATGACCTGAGCAAAGATAAATAAAAAAAAAAACCTTACCTTGAATTAAGCCATTAAGATTTGGATGTCATCTGGTGCCATGATAGCCTATTTCATTCTTATAAGTTACTAAAGTGCTCCAGTTTTGAAAGCCTATTACCTGAATGGTAACTTGACACCTTAGATCATAAGTTTTGGATGTGGGAGCTACCTTCAGGCTGTCACCAACAATATTCACATTATTCGCTTGTGAGGATGCCCCCAATTTCTAAGTAGAATTTTTCTAATATTTTAGAAGGCCTTCCTCCAGGAATGAGAGCTAAGTCTTAACAACAGGAAGAGCATATAGGAAGAGGTCATGACATTAGGAGGGGGAACTTTCAAAGGTAAAGCCTTTCTTGGAGGAGCTCCTTGCTCTGAGTTAAAATGAGATTAAAGGAACTTTTAACCCAGTGTTGCAGTGTTTTATGAGACATCAAGAAAATCTTCCTAAAAGGAAAGGAAGACCTTTCTTTCATTCATCCTGCGTCCTGGATTATGGATATAATGGCAGGAACTCTAACAGCCATCTTGGACCATGAAGACAAGCGCCACCATCTAGGAACAGCAAAGCAGAGAAGTGGAATTTGTTTGTTTCCCCCATGACTTTGTGGAGTGGCCCTATCTTCTTTGTATTGTATACCCTCTGATTTTCCTTCTGTGACAAAGGAAAATCTGGTACCTTGTTTATGCTTAGTTTACTTTTTTCTAATAACAAAGCCAAACTTAAAGCTAGTGATTACATACCATAAGTTTTTTAAAAATTATGCAGCCAGTTTGAGAAAAGTCTGCAACAACAGATACTATTTGGCAGTGGTGGCAAATAGAGTGAGCATAGACCAAATTCCCACCTGCCTCTGGTGTCTCTGAGTGATGGAAATTGCCTGAGGTATAAGCTGTGCTCACAGGGTCACACAGAGAAGAGGACCAGCGCACATCACACATGTCCAAGAGCCTGAGCTTCATGCCCCGGGTCTGATGTGTGCTATCAGCTGAGAAACTGAGCTGTGTCCTTGAGCATGAGCCAGATGCCTTGACAGATGGCAAGAACCTGCTCCTCTCGGGCACCCAGTCATTGGAGCAGCGTGACAGAAGGAACCCAGCTCCCGGTGCCCAGCTGGTAATCCTCTTATGTCCTTGGGCTTAAGGAGCCATAGCCCTTTGTGATTGTGCTTTCCAAGCAAATCTTAAAGCTGACAGTCTGGTATAGACCTGACTATTTATAGTAAGAAAGTATGGATAGACAGACAAACAAGGAACTATAGATTTGAAGTGATAAGAAACCATAGTCAACATTTGCATGGGATTTCAAATACCATACATATGTATTGGGCTTCAAGACATTTCATCCTATTTTAGGTTTTTCAATCATCATAACAACTATATGAGAAAGCTGGAAAAAAATCATTCCAACTTTATTTTAAGGGAGGGAAGGAAAGGGGAAAGGGGGGAAAGGGGAAAGGGAGGGAGGAAGGGAAAGAGGTGAGCAGAGTTACCCACCACTGTAATTAGTAAACAGTAGTGCATCCAAGAGTCCTAGACTGCCCAAAACATTCTCTACAGCCAGATAAGATACAGGTTCTGTCTACAGGGGTCTTAGCTCTTTGGAGAATATACAGGAACACCTAAAAAAGTGACTTACGGGGGCCTCCCTGGTGGTGCAACAGGTTAAGTCACAGCACTATGAAGCTATCCAGAGCCACTCCAGCATGAGTTCGATCCCCCACCGGAGAGCTTCCCACACGGTGCAGCAGACCTCTCCTGTCTCACCAACTGCTCCCCTCAGCAGTGTATTTCAGTCAATCTCCCTGTTCTGCTCCCCATTCTGTCTCTGGTGAATCATTTCACCCCCACACCTCTGGTCTACATCCCAGCTTGTATGCATAAATAAATAAGTCTTTAAAAAAACAAAGTGACTTACGAATTCAAGGGGAGCTGAAAAGCACTGTGGACTCAGGTGATTGGGGAAGCCTTCCAAAAAGGGGGGAGCAAGGAGGGAGTGAGGGGAAGATTGGAAACAAAGCTGGGAACTTGCCATGGAGAACCACTTCTTCTGAACTGAGAGTTCCTCTGGGTGGAGATTCAGAGGCCACCTCTTTAGAGAGGGAGACTAAGGGCAGATTATGCAGAGCCTTGGCTGCCAGGCTGAGGACTTGTGATTATTTTTGCCTGTTAGCACGAAAGAGACATTAAAGATTTTGGAGCAGAGAGAGATCTGTACAAGGTAGATTTTTGGTGAGGGGTGAGGGGTGATATTTGGTGATCAGAGGGAAAGAGGCAACAGGGAGAACACAGGCTGGAGGTGTGAAACTGAAGTCTCAGAGATGGTGGGGATGGAAGGAAGTGAAAAGGAAGGATTAAAGTCTGAGTCAGTATAAAGAAATAATGGTACCACTGCCATTGCATTTCAGGTGGAGGTGAACATAGTCAGAAAGCCCTAGCAAGTGTCTACAGCGCATGCTCAGCAGGAACGTTCAGCGAGAGTCATCTGTGCAGATGTGAACACTGAAACATTAGGAATGGAGAGAAGGTAGACTGAGAACAGAACACTGAAGCCTGGCTTCTACCATTTCTAAAGAGTGGGGTCACAAAGCAGAACAAGGCAGGGGGCATGGAAGAGATGGGAAGAGAAGCAGAACTAGGTGAAGGCCTCACTTCCAGGAAGCCTTCCCAATCAGGCTCCTGGTTCCCATTGTGCCAGTTAATTTTAACACAGACTTGTTCCCCTAAATCTAAGTGGGGTGCATGCCTGCAGGACCCACTGCAGCCTAGAGGCAGGAAACCCTTTCTGTAAACTGATGAAGTTTACCAAATCTGTGACAATCCAGAGCAATGTCATGAAAAACAGAGAGTTTCGAAAAAGAGAGGAGACAATGAGAAAAACTGCAGAGACATGTATGCCATGAGGATAAAAGAGAAGGCTGCCCGAGGCAGCTGTTTCATGGAGAACTCCAGGGGCAGGAGCACCATGGAAGGAGCTCAGGAGAGCAGGCATGGTGCAGAAACAGAAGGGCAGGTACAGCCTCCTCTTTCAAGGAGTTTTACAGAGCAGGAAGGGAGAGTTTAGGGGAGAGGGGATGGAAGAGAATATGATAAACATGCTGATAACCAGCAAAGAGGAAAGAGATAAAACAAAGAGCAACAGGAGAGATACCCAGAACCAGGATGAGGGTGACCTGGTGTCGCAGCATCATTCACAATAGCCAAGATTTGGAAACAACGTAAGTGCCATTGAGGGATGAGTGGATAAAGAACATGCAGTACACAGACACAGTGGAACACCACTCAGTTACATATGTCTTTTAAAAAATGAACTCTGTATTTGCAACAACATGGATGGAACTGGAGGTTATTGTGCTGAGTGAAGTAAGTCAGGTGGAGAAAGACACAGATGATTTCAATTCTATGTGCTGCATAAAGAAAGCAAACAATTGAAGTAGATGAAAGAAAAACAAACTCATAAATTATGAAAGGGTTCAATGGTATGGTGATGGATGGAATGAGAGCTCTGGAGGTGGCTGTAAGATAGTATCTAAGATGTTGTTTTATAAGGCTGAAACCTGTATATGTCATAACCCGATAGTCAATAAAAAAGAGAGTATAACAAGGCGGTCCCCAGGAAAAGGGTGTGTTCCCGGTTCCCTGCCCCACCCAAGGGAGGGTGGAACTGAGCAGGAGAGACAAGAAGCAAGAGAAGAGAGAAGGAGAGAGAAGAGACTGGAGAAGGAAGGAAGCAGGATGGAGGCCAGAAGAGGCACAAGGAGCAGAGAGACATGTAAAGAAGCTGCACTGGCCTGGACTGATTGAAGCAGATGTGGATGAGAGACCCGTGAGGAGGTGACAGTGGCAACATTGATCTTGATTTTGATTTTGCTCTTTTCCTCCCAGAATTGACTGGCTGTTTCTGACCCTTTTCTATGGGTCCCTGCCGAAAGGTGTTTTAGACTTGTGGCAGGCTTTCGGGCCTTGCTTTGGACCAATCCCATTCGGGTGGACTTTTACCCACGAGGTGATGGGAAACATTGGGTGTTTGACTTAAAACCATATTCTCTGTCTTTTCTAATTGTATTAAAGTTTCTTTCCACTAAAGGTCTTATATGTTTTGTCTTGATGTGGCGGGTGGCAGAACCTATTTAAAGTGGGGAGATTTTGGGGTTCTGTGGTGCCCCTTTCCCTGCCCTGTAACAAGAGGACCGGGAAAGCTGAAGGGGGTGGCAAGGGAGAGCACAGAGAGAGGGGAGACTGGAGTTGAGAGATCAGCAAGCGAAGACCTGGAAAGGTGGCAGATGGGCAGTTCTGTACCCCGTGGACACCTTCCTCACAGAGTGGGGGGTGCCCATTTTAGGAACTGTGCAGAGATAACACAGTTCATTGCAATAGTCTTGACAGGACACTGAGAATAGTCCTGTGATCACTAGATACCTGGAGAGCAACTGGCAGGCAAAATAAAAGAATAAGAAAAGCTGACAGAAATGAAAAATATGCTCATGTTCTTGCCGTTAGGCTAAGGGCTTTACTTTAACCATTTTACTCAGAGCTCCCAACACCCACACCATGGCAGATTAAGCACTAGTGTCAACTATTACTATTTTACAAATCAGGAAAACTGGGGCTTTAAAGAGGCTAAATGCAGAGCCTGTGCACTGGACAAAGGCAATGGAGCAGGACACCGTGGGACTCCAGCCCCATCATCCTAACCGCCATGCTTGCATCGCCATAGCACCCATCAGCCTACCTGCTTGCTGCCTCCCACATGAACTGGAGTGACCAGAGTAACTAGAACAAGCCATGTCCGTCCAGAAGCGTGGCTGCAAGGCAAGTTTGGTCTATGCAGTGCCTTGCTGCAAAAGGTAAAGAACACGTTTTAGAAAAGAGGCTCTGGGAGGGCATCTTATTAAACATGTTGAGGCCGAAGGAGATGCATCATGAGCCTGCAAAATTCTCATTGTTCTAGAGGCATTAGGACCCAATATAGAAAATCCATAGATCCTGTTACATGTGCCTCTCATTTTAAGATAATCTGACATGTAAGATCTAAATTTTACAAGTAGAAATAATAACTTGCTCATTGAGTTTCTACTGGTTGCAGGGCCTTGCACCAGGAGCGTTCTCAATGTGATCTCATAACTACATAGGGCAGAAAGTAATAATCATGTTCCCAAACTCCATGTCATAGGCTGAATTGTCTCCCTCCAAAATGTTTATGTTGGGCCTCCCTGGTGGCACAGTGAGTTAAGCTCTGCACTGTGGAGATTTTGGCAGTGCCCCACGCCTCTGGCCTGTACCCCAGCTTGTATGCATAAATAAATAAATCTTTAAAAAAAAACACAAAAAACAAAATTTTTATGTTGAAGTCCTAACTCACAATATCTTAGATTATGACTTTAGATGAAGATAGGATCTCTAAGAAGGTAATTAAGTTAACATGAGGTCTTTATGATGACTAGTGTCCTTATAAAAAGAGGAGATTCAGACAAAGACATGAACAGAGGGCAGGTGATGTGAGGAGATCCAAGGAGAAGACAGTCATTCACAAGCCAAAGAAATAGACCTCAGAAGAAAGCAGCCCTGCTCACCTGACCTTAGACTTCCCATCCTACGTAAGTGTGAAGAATAAATTTCTGTTGTTTAAATTGCCCAGATTATGGTGATTATTTATGGAATCCCTGGCACACTAATACACCAGGGAATTGGGTCTGGGAAACCAGTTCTTGCCCAAGATCACAAAGATGGAACACAGCCAAAATGAAAAATGGGTGGAGACACTAGAATTTGAGTATCAGTTTTGGTACCCAATTAAAGTACAAGTCAATTGTAGGGTGAATGATGGAAGGAGACTTTAAGTGGCGAACAGAATGTAGTTTATATAGATGCTGATTTATAATAATGTGCACCAGAAGACTATATAGTGCTATAAAACAATGTTATATTTCAGTTAAAAAATACATAATTCATTTTACAAAAGCAACTTGCTTTTTTGGCAATTGATATTTCAAGCAAGGAAAATTCTACTAATTTTTACCTTTGGTAGATGGTGATATTTCCATAGAGATAAGTTGTATCATTCTGACCCTACATCCGAAAGTCTGGATTAACAGCCATATTAATTGCATTCAAACAACATTTGCATATGGATAAACTAATAAAAACAGCTGGAAAATGTAAACAACTTGATTTGTTGAGATAGGAAAGGGAAATTTTCAGTAATGTTTACTTTCCATGTTATATCCGGTTCTCTGAAATTTAACCATTTCAAATGTTTTACATTTATTTTGAATCTTTCTTTTTCAAGTTACTTTTAGGTTCACAGTGAAAACAAGAGAAAAGCACAGAGATTTCCCATAGACTTTCTGCCCCAACACATACACAGCCTCCCCCATTTTCAACATGCCCTCAAAGGGGTACATTTGCTGCCAAGGGATGACCCCATCGATCAGTCATTATCAGCCAGAGCGGGAGGCTTACCTCAGGCCTCACTCATGGTCCTGTACAACCTGCGGGTTTAGAAAAATGTATAATGGCATGAATCTATCATTAGAGTCTCATATAGAATAATTTCACTGCCCTAAAACTCTTTTGTATTTTACCTGTTTCTCTCCCTCTGTCAACCACTGATCTCTTTACTGCCTCCACAGTTTTGCCTTCTTCTGAATGTCATATAATTGGAAACATACAGAAAGCAGCATTTTCAGATTAGCTGTTTTGATTAACAATAAGCATTGAATATGCCTCCAAACCTTTTCCTGGCACTACAGCTCATTTCTTTTTAGCAGTAAACAACATCTCACTGTCTGGATGGACCACAGTGTGTCCACTCACCTACTGAAAGATATCCTGATGGCTTCCAAATTTGGACCATTAAAGATGATTAATAAAACTGTGATAAATATCCACCTGCAGATTTTCTATGAATCTAGTTCTCAGCTCCTTTGGGGAGGTACTAAGGAATGTGTTTACTGGATCATAGGTAAGAGTACATTTGGCTTTGTAAGAAACCACCAAATTGTCTTCTAAAGTTTCTGTTACTATCGCCACAGCACTGAGGAAGCCTGCCTGTCACCAGCATTTGGTGGTGTCAGTTTTGAATTTCAGTGCTCTGATAGGTATATATCTCCTTATTGGTTATTTTGTATTTCCCAGTGGAACATCTTTTATATGCTTATTTGCCATGTGTTTATCTTCTTTGGTGAGGTGCCTGCTAAGGTCTTGGCCCATTTTTTAAATAGGTAGTTTGTTTTCTTATTGTTGTGTCCTCCTATTTTTGTTTTTAACAAGATTTTTCAATGGCAAATTTAAAATACATGTTATATGAGCACACTACAGATAGTACAATAAAAATTGAAATCGTATAAAATGGAACAAATTAAAATATAAGGGTACCTGACCCAAGAATCTTCTTTGAGGATCTCTAAGTTTTAGCATTTGCAATGGTTCCTTCCCATTGCGACACTGTTATTTTACTCTTAACGTTTTAAAACAAAACGGATTGGCAGAACACAAAGGTCTCTGCATGCATCCAAGTGTTTTGCTTTGGGTTTTGGTGGGGGGGTTTTATGTGTTGCGTTTTTTTTTTTTAAGAAAAAGGAGCTTCTCAGAAATGACCACTAGGTGGTAGACGTTGACTAAAAAATGCTATACAGGGTACCTCCAGCACAACTGTGTGAAATTTTTCCTTTAGGGAGAAGTTCATGAGAGAAGGCTGGGGTTTTGCAGGGTCTTCTCCAGATGTACCCAAAATCCTGTCCTCCAGACTCCCCGCTGAGGCTTCCCTGGGGCCACTTCAGACCACACACAAAAGGAGATGTCCTGAGAGCAGGACAGGGCTGAAGGCAGATCTTTCAAAGTGAAGGGTACTATAGACAGTGTTCAGATGAAGTCTGCACCCTATCCTACCCAGGTAAATGTACCGCCAAGAAGAGATGAGTCTTGATGTAGCCAGTCTCTGGTCCCAGAAAGAGGAAATTTTTGAAGCCTATGGACTAGAGCAAAGAGAAAGTTAATTCATCCAGTCAGAATTCCCAGACTTGTTTTGCACTTTGGTTTGATCTGTTACCTCACCTACCACCACTGAAGTACCCATAGTCCTCCACCTTAGGCCATTGGGCCCTACCCACTTTGTTCTCACCCTCCTCCCTTCCCCAGTAGCTTCAGTTCTGTAGTCCTAACTCTAGGAGTTGTTTTGGTTTAGCTTTGACTATTGTTTGTTTTGTTTCTCTATACTCCACATATGAGGGAAATAATCCAGTATTTGTCTTTCTTTCTGATTTATTTCACTTAGCATAATCTTCTTTAGTTCTACCCATGTTGTTGCAAATGGCAAGATTTTGTCCCTTTTTTACAGCTAAGTAGTATTCCAACCTATCTATTGCTATATAACATATCTTCTTTATCCACTTATCTGTTCTTGGGGACTTGGGTTGTCCCATATCTTGAGTATTATAAACAGTGTTGCAGTAAACATAGAGGTGCAACCTTTACAAAACAAACTGCAGCTACAGAAAGGTTTTGTTTTGAAAATACTGAGAGGAATTATATAAAGTGATCAAATAAACTATGCTATAAATCTGATCATCATTTGAGTTCAGCTTGTCAAGACAATGAGGATACATCTGCGCTTCTCATTTTGTGTTCACATCAGTTTCACAAGTGGCTGCAATGGTTGTCATTTCTAGGAATTTATTATGTTTTTAGCTAAAACAGTAAAATTCTTTTAATGCTTGTTTCTCCTTCAGCCAAGTCTTTGAAAAGTGTAATAAATTATTTCATTTTACTGTGGTTAAATGATTATTCCCCTTCCATGAAATTCCAAAGCCTCTGGGAGGCATGACTCTTGTTTTTATAAGTCCTGCTATTGTCTCTATTGGGTCAATTGCTCCCCTTTTTATTTTGCACCAAGGTTACAACCTTGTGATTAAAAGAACTGATTGTTCATACAAGCCCCAAAGGATGAGCTATAAAAAGAAACCCTGTGTTAATCTCCACTATAGTATGAAATGGTGCTGTAGCAGACTCTCTTTTGCAAAGCAACGAGATATTTATGTATCAATTTAAAAAAATAAAATAACCCATTTAAAAAAGGGAACCATAAAGTTTAAGTAGAAATTTTAATAGCCCATGATTGAATGATAGTCAATTATAATATACTTACCTACTAGATCATCGTCTAATGTGAAAATAATTTTGAAGACCATGAAAAATGATTAAGTCATGTGTTTGTTATAGGCTTAGAGAACTTTTAGGCGTGAATGTAAGCTCACTAAAAGTCAAAACAGATTACAAAAGATTCTGTTTCTCCGTGAAGGCATACCAACAGTAAGACCCAGAAACTGACCAAAACACTGTTTTCCTAACAATTGCTGAGAATTCAATTTCTCAGCTCACATGTCGCCTACAAATATGATGTAGTGACACACTGTGATTATCTTATATAATATATATATATATCT
The DNA here is from genome assembly GCA_004024925.1 of Scalopus aquaticus. Lineage (NCBI taxonomy): Eukaryota > Metazoa > Chordata > Mammalia > Eulipotyphla > Talpidae > Scalopus > Scalopus aquaticus. The sequence continues at coordinate 52,060 of PVIJ01008015.1, read as the reverse complement.
TTGTGATTTATAGTTGCCATAGCAGTAAAATTTATTTTAATGTAATTATTAAATTTTCCTTTACCAATTAAAGTATATTTTTAGTTGCTATGAAACCAGAGTAATGTAAACTTAATCCCAACTATGCTACCACAAGGTTTACATATTGCTTCAAATTTTCAACCTGTAATGAAATTGTCTATAATTATATAAATGTCCTTCCTGGACAAGAAGAGGCTTATCCCTGGAAGGGCCCAGGTTCTTTGGCAGCCAAAGGCTAGATAGAGCACGCCCTACCCCACCCCCTACACCCCCCCCCCATGAGAAAAGAGTTATGCGTGCCAGTGTTCAAATGGGAGGATGAGTGACACTCAGATTCATACTTAAAAAAAAAGGAAAAGTGATCCTCTTCGGGTTGTTATTCACAGGGATTTTGGCAAGGAAATCGTGCTTCCTTGGGCTGCTTCCAGAACCTGCAATCCCAGGACCTCCACATAGAACAAAGGGCAGCAGAGGTTGATTAAGACTCGAAGAGCGATCTATTTCCTGGCCAGTTCACAGACACAGCTTTCAGAATCCTACAAAATCTCACAGTATGCAGAGCTGAAGAGAGAGGACATTTTTCGCTGTTTAGAAGAAACCAGTCAAACATTCTAGAGGCCCTTCAACCGGGATAGTCATTAGTACACACCCCCAGTGGGGGGTTCAATTCATGGACCAATCACCCCACCAAGAGTGGGCTTGCCTCAGCAAAGGAGCCCACATTCGCCCAGCAGGGGGTTCACATTATGAACCACCCACCGTGGCCCAAGTCGGGCTTCCCTTCAGCAAGGGGGAGCCACATTAGCTGAGCAGAGGGTGGGGGAGGGGTTGGGCTCCTGTATGAACTGACCCTGGCCCACGTGGAAGTTACCCTAGAGAAGGGGAACACGTGCTAGACCAGTGGAGGGTTATGATGGCATATGAACTCAACCTGGCTCTAATGGAGGTTCCCCTAGGCAAGGTAGACCCCACTAGCCCTGCTGGGGGTTCATCTCATGGACCCCTCCTCTAGGCCAAGCAGGGCCCCCCCTTTGTAAGTGTGCTGTATAATTATAAGAAGCTATTTGCTTTAAAAAATAAAAAACGAGATTGCCCATCAGAAGTTCTGTGATCACTGTAGAAGTAGATAGAATTGAGTCAAATTTTGGTTTAATAACGTAAAGGACAATCACTGATCATCTTAAAAGCTCATTTTAAATTAGTAATTTTTCATCTTCATCTGTATCAACATAGCATGTTTTCAAATAGACTGAAAAAAAACCAAAGTTTCTGAGAGTATGTGTATGGGTAGTAAGAACAGGCAGGAAATTTGAGGGGTTTTGTTTTTTTTTTATATAAAGATTTATTTATTTATGCATACAAGCTGGGGTGTAGGCCAGAGGTGTGAGAGGGTGAAAGGAGTCACCAGAGACAGAGTGGGAAGCAGAACAGGGGGATCTACTGAAATACATTGCTGAGGGGAGCAGCTGGTGAGACAGGAGAGGTCTGCTGCGCCATGTGGGAAGCTCCCTGGTCGGGATTGAACTGGTGCTGCAGTGGCTCTGGATAGCTTCATAGTGTTGCATTTAACTAACCATTGCGCCACCAGGGAGGCCCAGGAAATTTGAGGTTTTAAATCAAATTAATTGTGGAAGACAAATGCAAACTCAAATAATAATGTATATTATTATATTTCTTCTTGCAATGCTTAGAAATTTAATAAATGAAATACCTATAGAGTACATTAAATCCATATTATATGTTAGATTAGAGATTGGATTATATATGGCCCGCATTTATATATTATATATATATATATATATATATATATAACTTAATTGAAATAGCAATTTCTTTGCAAATGGGAATCAGAAGCCAGGTGCCTATTCCAGGAAAGAGATTTCTATATTGAAAAAAACAAAGGCACTGTGTGCAAATAAATAATCACCATGTTAAATTAAGGGGTCAAAGACCAGCTTGGCAGCTGGAACAAACAAAAATTTGTCATCCAAACTCTTTGGCCCTTCTTTCCTAAAGTAAATTTGGAGCTAATTAACTTTCAAGACTTTTCCGGGATTTTTTCCAGTGACAAGACAAAGAAACACACTTAAGATAAAAAACAGATGTTGAAGTTTGCTGGTCATTTGTTCATGTACATTATATATTTTTATGTCATTATTGAAGCTGTGATTTGGCCAAAGTCCAAACCTAGTAGGTGAAATGGACTTCATGGGCACTCTGTAAGGTACACACCAGACCCTGGCTGGATTCTCCCTGGGTTGAAACACTGTTCCCTATTATGTTAGATGTTCCTTGCTGCAGTTGCTTTTGGGTGTGCTGTAAAGATCTTCAGAAATCACAGGGGATTGTACAAACTGCAAGGTTTTTACGTTAGCATTAGGCTGTCCCACACTCATCACACCATCTCTTTCCTGTGAGGTCATGAATTTTGGTTACTCACAACTTGGCTATGGGAATACAAGAAGGGGAGAATACAATTATATTTTTCCTATACAGATGTCAGCAAAAGCCCAGCAAAAAAGAGAAATAAAACGATAAGCAAGATGTGCCGAAATTCTTTAATTTCTTTAGACTCCTGAACCATCTTGCTTACTACATAATATAGTATATATACTTCATGACAACAAACAAATGCATTTGAACAAAGGCCCTATGCCACTATCTACCCACTGATTAAGCTCCTGGCAGCCCTTCCTATATTAAGGGAACTGCCTCCTTGAGCCCAGTTCTTTCTTTGAGAATATGGAATTGTGATTCTCTGTGTATGACTGGAACAAAGGTCATATAATCTCAAAAGGGAAGAATGAAACAGATAAGGCCTGGGAGTTCCTGATGGCCTTCTGCTCCCTGGATCTCCGGAATTCAGCTATCATGCCCCAGTATTCTTCCAATAAGTCCCCTTTTTTGATTAAAATCTTTTCAAACGGTTTCTGTTATTTGAATCTTGACTAAAAAAGACACATTTGAGTCAGTATACTGAGTGATCCATTTTGTTTAGGACTATTCTTTGTACAATGCAAATAAAGAAAGGAAAGGAGGCTCAAACATTAAAATTAGGAGTGCATTGAACAATTTTTTAAAATACAAATACAGTATTTATTTCCTCCATCTACCCCCAGAAGCTGCCACTGCTATTTATATTACGTCATCTTTATAATAACCTCTTGACATAACAAGAGATATATTGCTTTCTCTGCCGCCACCCCCACCTGGGAAGACCGAGACTAAAAACAGACTAGAATCCAAGATGTCAGACTCTTGCTCTAGATACTTCACATACACAAGATAAAGCATGTGCACAACTATAAAACAAGTCTTCACAGAGATACTGGAATAAATGGTCAGATGGAGAAATAATGTGAAGACATACTTGGGGCGGGGCGGGGGCGGGGAATACCAGGAGTACAGTCAATAAGACTGATTAAACAGTACATGTAGCAAAATCAATATACACCTTTATTTATTTATTTTGTCTCCCATGTTGCTTTCAAAATATATTTATGGAGCTATCTTCCTTTGTCCCTGCTTGGAGGCTCTGGGAGAGCCCATGGCTTCACTGCTCACTTTTCAATAGTAAGTGTTTCTACCTGGTCAGATCACAAAACTAACATTGGTTTAGTAATTTGTATGTGTCCTGTCCCAGACTTTAACAAGTCCTTGAGTTCTCATTCAAAGGGTAAAGAAGATGTGATGTACACACTCAACGGAATACTACTCAGTGATTAAAATTTTTTTTAAAAGGTGAAATTTTATCTGCAATATGGATAGAACTTGAGGAGATTATGCTACATGAAATAAGTCAGAAAAGAAAAACAAATACCATCTGATCCATAGGGCTGACTGAATGGTGCTGGGTGGTGACCGGGCCTTTGGTGGTGGGTGTGTTGTAGTGCACACATCTGTCCAGGTGTGAAGCTACCCTCTTGAAATGAACACAATGTTGGAAACCAATGTTATCTCAATGAAAATAATTAACAAATAAATAAAATTTTAAAATAAACAAGAAAGCGAAACAAAGTCCTCCTGTTCTCCCTTTCTAACTAAGCAAGGCCTAGAGACTACTTATCTTTGAGGAAGAAGTTTGCAGCTCTGCCCAGGATGGGAATGGATTTTGCTTGACTGGATGGTTTGCTGTATTCTGGGCCTGCCAGATAGTGAAAGCAAATCCTTGCTTCCATGAAGCAATTTCACAAGTTTTTGCTGTTGTTTGAATTTATCCAGTGAGGCCTTTCACCTAATGCTCTTACCATCCCCCAAGTGGCCAGCCCCCAACACCTCTACACCTCAACTTTCCCACCCCCACCCCATCCATTCTACACAGTTTTATGCTTTGCAGAGCCCTGCTTTTCCAGGTGGTTCTCCTGGGCCAGACTTATCAACTATCACAGACAGCACTCTCTCTCTTCATGACCCACTCTGATCCACAGGAAATACACAGGGATCCTTAGCCTCAATGCTCCCAAGGCAGAGGCACCACCACTGGTGACTCCACCACTGTCAATGAAACTGCCTCTCACCCTCTGCATTTCCTAGGAAGTGTCAGACCCCATTTCAGATCCCAACTTCAGCAAACGCATACCAGCTCTAACACAGACCCCACTGGAGCTCCCTTCCTGGGTCTGGGGTGGGAGGAATAGATTTGGAGAGAGGGCAGGGCATGAATTACACCCTCTTCTCACTACTTCCCCCCCTTTTATTATTGTGATATATATAACACTAAATCTACCATTTTTAGTTGTATTGAGTTGTAATTTAGTTGCATTTGAGTTGTATTAAGAACATTTACATTGTACCATCCATTCCCAGAACTTTTTCATCTTCCCTAACTGAAACTCAGTACCCATTAATTAATAAATCCCCATCTCTTTGCCCCTCAACCCCTGGAAAGTACCATTCCTTTTTCTGTCTCAATGAATGTGACTTCTCTTATAAGTGGGATTATGTAATGTTTGTCCTTTTGACTGACTGACTTCTGACCCTGAGCATAATGTCCTCCAGGTTCATCCATGTTGTAGCCTGTGTCTGAACTTCCTTTCTTTTTTAGGGCTGAATAAAAATTGAATGTGTAGGCCACATTTTGTTTATCCCTGTATTTATTGATGGACATTTGTGTTGCTTCCACCTTTTGGTTATTGTGAATAATGCTGCTATGAACATGGACATACAAATAATGTTTTACTTTTATTTTTTTTAAAGATTTATTTATTTATGCATGCAACAGCTGGGGTGTAGGCCAGAGCTGTGGGGGGTGAGAAGATTCACCAGAAACAGAATGGGGAGCAGAACAGGAAGATTGACTGAAATACACTGCTGAGGGGAGCAGCAGCAGAGACAGGAGTCTGCTGCTCCATGTGGGAAGCTCCCTGGCCAGGATTGAACTCGTGCTGCAGTGGCTGCAGATAGCTTCATAGTGCTGAGACTTAACCCCTTGTGCCACCAGGGAGGCCCAAATACTTGTTTGATATCTTCAGTCTTTTCCAAAGTTTGCCCTGGGATGGCTCAGTCTCACATTCATTTTGGCATTTGATGTGCATTACATTGGTATCTCAGCCAAAACGCAAACAGGAAGAAACTCATCTTAACATTCTGTTAGCATAAGACCCAATGGCAACCATAGGCTCTTGAAGCTCTGTAACTTTAGACATGATATCAGACAGGGCTTGTCTCACAGGGATGGTTTTCCTTCAGAGACTCCTGACTCCATCTGTTAGAGATAATTAGCCCCAGTCAGCTTCTCTAAAATGTAATCTAACTATTAACACATATTTTACACATGAGCCAACAATTCTACTCTTATGTATACACCTGGAAGAAATTAAAACATATACCGCACAAAAACTTGTAGACAAATGTTCATAGCAGCATTATTCAGAACAGTTGAGAAAGTGGAAACCACCCACATATTCATCCACCAATGAATGAATAAGCAAATGTGGCCTTTCCTGTCCATCATATACTATTCAGCAATGAAAACAATGAAGTAATGCTACAAACTGATGTAGGTGAACCTCAAAGACAGTATACTAAGTGAAAGAAGCCAAATGCAAGAGCATATATCGTATTGATAAATGTCCAGAAAAGGCAAATCAATGGAGACAGATTAATATTCTTAATGGTTGCCTAGGGTTGGATTAATATTCTTTTTTTTTTTTTGGATTAATATTCTTAATGGTTGCCTAGGGTTGGATGGTATGAATGGGGACTGGCTGTGAATGCACATAAGGTTTCCTTCTGGGTGATGAAAATGTTCTAAAATTAGATTATGATGTTGATTGCAGGGCGCTATAATTTTACTAAAAATCATTTACCTAAGAATTATAAACATCAATTATACTTCAATAAAACTTTTAAAATATAATTCAAACATTTAGCTTATGATATAAATGAAACAATCTTTTTCTGGAGGCCACAAAAATAGTTCAAATGTAACTTTACTGAATTTGCAACAGCATTCTGCAGTGACATAATTTTTTTTTAATCACATAGCACTCAGTAGTACATGTATACATATACATTTCAGAAGACAAATAACAAATAAAAGTACTCCCAGAAAACTGGAGTGCTGGGCATGTATAGTCTAAGAATAGAGTAAGGCTAGAGTAAGGCTAAAAAATTTTTCCATAAAAACACAAAGAAATTAGATTATCAAAAGCCTCTAGAGTTAAGACTCTCATCTTAATATCACAAAAATGAAAAGAGGGGGTAATACTAGACACTGGAATATAGTATGATATCTTATCACTTAAGACAACTAGTAACTTAAATGTCTTTAGAATCTAGATGGTTGAGCCTAGCCTAATCATCCATGAACTACAACATACCTTGGAAGTGTATTTTTTAAAACAGCTCCATCTTTTCAGGGTCTAGTTCAGCTGAAAAGCTGCAGGGATGGTGAGAATGCACTATTACAGAGTGTCAACAAGACCAGTCCATAAAGAAATGAGGCACTTGCACCAGAATGCAAATCAGCACTCTGTTTTCTATATCAATACATTTTACAACAAAAATTAAACCCTGTAACTGATCTTGTTATCTTAGACTTAAGTTCATATTTATCTTGTCAATAGCTCACTAACTGAACAAAAGACAATCTTAATTATTGCATAGAATTAAGGGCTAGAACTTTCTATGGCAAAATATTCGTAATGACTAGGATTAGACTAGGATTCTTTTTTTTTGCTAATATGGATTTTATAAACTTTCATCATTGAACAGCAGAAATGTGTGTGTGTGTGTGTGTGTGTGTGTGTGTGTGTTTTAAATAAAAAGCATGGTTGAATCTGTTTACTGGTCTCTTTTCTTTCTTTCTTAAAGGGGGAGGGATCAAAATAAGTCCAAAACCCACAAGCCTAAAGGTGCTCTACAAAATTTGTCACACAGAATGTTAAAATTTGTTTCAAAACCAAACCAGTAACTAAACACAGACTTCAAATACAGGGGGGAAACTAAGGAAAACATTTGCAATGCATAATGAAAAGGTAAAAGGTTGATTTTCCTTATTCATAAAAATAAGTCCAGCCAAATCAGAAAAAAAAGTTTAACCTAGTGGAAAAAATGAACAAAGAAAACAAGCAATTTAGAGAAAAAAGAAATACTAACTGCCATTATCCATAGACCAAATTGCTCAAACTCATTCACCTTTTGGTGAGGATATAAATTTATGCAACCTTTTTAAAGGGCAATTTGAAAAAAATCTACCAACCCTTTTTTTAAGGGTTGTTCTATACTGCAGGACTGGCACACCCACTCTTAAGAATTTACCCTATAGATTATTCCAGATAAATATATGGGTGCACTGAAAAATTGTGACAGTAAAATACTAGAAACTTATATGTCCCTGAGGAGGAAATAATCAAAATAAATTACGGTACCTTACAAATGCAATCCTATGCACCCTTAAAAAATACTACATCTAGATATACCAATATGGAAATATTCCTATGAAAACTGAAGCGGAGACAGAAAAGAGAAAAATAAATAGTAAAAAATCCGTATTACATAAAAGTTAAAAGGATAAGTACATATACGTGCACATACACATATATATGTACATAATAATGATTATATTAGCGAAAGAAACTGCTGGGAAGGAAGGTTATTTACTTTTCATTTGGAACCTTCCTGTGCTGTTTTGCATATTTTAAGCCTGTGTTGTCATTTTTCTAGTGTCCAGTGGAGTTAGCTAGGAGGTGGGGTTATGAACCATCTCTGTTTTTGTATTTTTTACTGCTCCATATTTTAAAATACTTAATGAATTTGTTTTTTAAACAGGTTATTATTTTCTCCCTGAGCTCCCGTCACAACGATGTCAGATGCAGTCAAAGAGGATACCAGATGAAGCCAGGGGTGCTGTGGCGGCACGTACGTCTGAGCGGCCTGAGCAGCTGTGCGCCGGCTCAGCCCCCGCGCATGCGCGGCAGCGACCCTGCGCGCTCTGCCGCTCACTCACCCGGTCATCCCAGCGCAATCCTTAATGCGCAGATCCTCCAGCAGTCGCATGTCTGTAGTTAACAGGCTGTGGAATGCACATACGGTCTCGACATCTAAAAAAGCAGCGTTCGGAGGTGGTCAGGAGTGTGGGAAACAGCAGAGTCTGGGTGCGATCCCTGGGCTCGTTTAGAAGCTACTCTAGTCTTTCTTCCAATAATTTGCCTTCCCGTGCCAGAATGTCTTAACTAGGCCCACTTTCCAACTGGTACCCCCTAAAATAAGGAATAATCTAGATGTAGAGATAAGTGGGGCCTTTTTACTTTACTGTGCGTTCCAGAGTTTCTACAATGAACATGTGGTGTGTTTATCATCATAAATACCTATTTTGAAAGATAAATGGTGGATATAGAGTTATGTTAAGGCAGGACATCCACTGGATTCCACAGAGAATTTCAGTTAGACGGACTTGGCTCTCACAGTGTCTATTCTACATGGGTAGAAGAACAGGAAGAAAGGAACGCCAGTGAAGTGCAGTTGACAGATTTGCTTCTGGTGAAGAACCTGTGGGACAAAATGGAACAATGAAGGGCGGGGAGGGGAGGGGTGGGGAGGGGAGGCAAAGAAAAGAGAATCTCTGGTACACATGGGCTTTGGGGCCTACTTAACTATATCCTCCCTGTTTCTCTCTCATCCATAGTTATAGAACTTACTCTATCTGCTGGACCCCGCTCCATCCTCTGCTTTTCAATTTTTCTCACCTTCGTTGGATATGCATAAACTTACAAAGAAAGGACAAATAGGCATGGTGACACCATCTCTCATGCCAGGCACTAGATGGCAGAAGCTCCCAGGAAATCTTTACAGTCAGACCCTCACTTCCAGAAATGCCCAGAGGGTAAACCCTCTGATGATGGCCATTATGGTTTAAGTGTCAAAAACCAAAAGACCGAGTCACTCTTCTAAGAAAGTCCTGCTTCATGACAGGGAAGAAAAGCAAAAACAACTTTGTTCAGTTCCATTGTGGCCTAGTTTAGGCAAATATTGCATAGGTTCTTGCCTATCAACTCAATTCCCACACCTTACCTACCGCCTCTTGTCTGGTGATTCTTTGGCCGTGCCCCTCTCGGCAGTAATTGTTTCTCCACAGGATGAAGGCTATCCAGAGGACCAGAGTTTACTCAGGATGGAGGGTGTATACAAAGGAGGGGGAACTGGGGCACAAAGAGAGGAAACTGGTCCCCATTCTTTCGCTTGCTCCCCATTCCGGCCTCCTTGGAACACAAAGGCAGGCGTTGCTGGCAGATGTTGGGAGGGAGGTACTGAGGTCTTCCACTTCCTGGTTTCAGGTTGAACTCCCTGTTGCCTTTATCCCTATCATGCAACAACCTGCTGTGCTTTACTTTTGACCTGATTGATTGTGCTCCTGGGGTGGGTGGGGGGAGTTACTTTGGGAGTCTCCATCCACAGGTGCCGCTCCTCCTGGTGGAGCTGCATCTCTGGAGTCTCTGCTAAGAGCTTCCATGTGCCTACAATGTCTGTCCTCACAACACCTTTCAACAGCTATCATCTCATTTAACCCCCTTCAAAAAGAGGGGTAAACACAATTTAATCTTTCCTAAAGATACCTCTGGGATGTAATTGTGGCAACAGTTGGGCTTATTATGAATGCCACGCCAACTCTCAAGGTCACGTGGCTCCAGGAAATCCTGGACTTTCCCACCATTTGTTTAATCAATGAACCTCTAAGTTCTTATTGGGGGGATTCAAAGCAAAATTCAGCTTTCAAAAAGACAGGCACACACTTAGATCAACGAGAGAATAATTCAGATTGACATTTTAAAGCAATTGTTTTAAAATCATTTCTTAAGTAAAACAAATTGCAATTAAGCAAGCTAGTATGGTGTACCTTAGCTTAAAACTGCACAGAAAGATGGACAGTAGATGACGAGCTCTTCATTTAACATAGGCCCAAGGATACTGCAAACATTTGCATAAGCACTAGAACACCATCATCAGTGTGGACAATGGCTGGGCCCCAGGTTAATGAGCAGGAAGCCTAGTCTCCATGACAGCAGAGATCTCGAACAAGTTGCTATGTTACAGGTTGCTGCTGGGGCTCTGGCCAGAACAGCCATACATGGAACTGAGACCCTGAATGACATCTACTGCAGGAGAGAATTACTGGAAGGCTTCTCTGGAAGTGAGCACAAAGAAGTCAAGGAAGATGCCTCTGTGGGGTTTTTGAAGGTTTTGAGGGTTTATGTAGTGAGGGAGGCAAAGAAACATTGGCTTTCATGGTGGTGCTTCCCTACCCCAAATCATTGGCTTCTTGGTTAACGCAGTACTTCCCAAAGTGAGTTTCATGGGATGGCTTCTATAAAACAACATTCCATGTAAAGCAGTGCCAGGGATCAAACCAACATGCCTCTGGTTTTTCTGTCAACACCAGTCCCCTCAGGGTTTTGTTAAATAAAGATTCTGATTATGGGGTGCACTCCTGAGACTTAGCATCTACATCCAGCCCCACGGAGTTGCTGCTGCTGCTGGTCTGCAGATCACTCTGTGAGTGAGCTGAGAGTTAAATCTTGCTAAATAGATTTTTTTAAAAGACACTGTATGTCTTTAATGTGTTTGCATGCACTGTAAATTTCCAGGAGGGATAAACAGAATTTAATCTTTCCTAAAGGTCTTTGTTCTTAGAATCCTTTCTTCATGGAGTATCTCTGAGGAATAAATACATTTTTGGAGAATGCTAGTCTAAAATGATAAAGTCCAGTGCTGAAATTCCAGGTGTATATGTGGCTTTTCCAGTCACCCTGCTTTTCCCTCCTGCAGAATCCTAGTTCCTAAGGCTTTGAAAGTTGTGATAATCAGTGCCCACAGCAGGGAGCTGCTCCCTGCTCAGCCCCTTTCTGTTTCCCTTTCTACTCCTAAATGCAGTGCCTCTTAAACTTCCAGATCCATAAGGGTCTTCTGGAGAGCTTGTTTAACACAGATTCCTTGGCCCCACCTCCAGAGATTCTGGTTTAGTGATTCTGGAATCTGCCTTTCATATATATCTTTTACATTATTGTGTATTCTCCTTTCTAATAAGCTCCCAGGTGATACTGACACTGCAGGACCTGAGGACCACACTTTTCGGAGCACTGCCTTAGATGTCTAATCTCTCTCTCCAAGCAGGCCTCCTTCCCACCACTTTGGAACTTGCCAATTCTACTAGGCATTTGGATAGTCATTCAGTTTTCCTTAAAGGCGTTTTATTTCCCCATGAATGTATAAGCATCTCAAGAAAAAGAACAATGGCATTCTTTTCCTATTTGAGTTGTCTAGTTCAGTATGTTGAATGAATGAACAGAAATGAAGGTTGGCTATCTGTGGGGCAAGTACTTGAATGCTGAGGGGCTGTGTAAGCCCACAGTGCCCTGTGCCAGCCAAGTGATTCCCCTTCCGCTTTTTTCCCTAGACTGACTGGATTTATGACTCTCTTCCTGCCTTTCTTAATGAGGCAAATTCCCTGGAAAAGGCAATTGCCTGCTAATCATCAAACTAGTTCCTTGGTGCTGACATCTCTGTGTTGTGCAGACCCTTGCCAAAGACCCTTGCATACATATTCTGCCTTTTCACCATCTATCCTGCACACTGGTCCTTGTCTTGTTTTCACACTCCTCTTCTATTCCTACAAGCTCTCTATCTTCTGAACACTAGCATTAGATTTTAGAATGCCTTTATGATCCTAACCCCTATATTCACTGCTTTTGTGGCATCTTGATATCATTCTACATTTTCAGTCACGAACTCTGTGTCTTCCCAGGCTTTCTGATAGCCTCTCTCCCACCTCCCTCTCCTCTGCTTCTTCACTCCTGGCTCTGAGTTTTCAGCCTGACTTTGATCCTAGTCATTCTGTCTTGATTCAAAACTGTACACAAACTTAACTCATGTAGACAGGTACATAAGAAGTCTGTATTTACCTCCATTTTAATAGAACCCTCCCTGTGGCCATTTGGACATGGAACCTAATCTGGCTGCCAGACGTAGCCATATTGAAAAATATTCAAGGTGGGCCTCCCTGGTGGCCTAGGGGTTAAGTTTCGGGGCTATCACTACTACAGCCTGAGTTCAATCCCCGGCCAGGGAGCTAACACACCTATGGCACAGCAGATCTCTCCCGTCTCACCCACTGTTCCCTTCAGCAGTGTATTTCAGTAAATCCGCCTGTTCTTCTCCCCACTCTGTCTCTGGCAAATCCTCTCACTCCTGGCACCTCTGGCCTACACCCCAGATCTTCTATGCAAAAAGGAAATATTCAAGACCACTGCCCATTTTAGTGCTTTGCAGTTGAGCTTATATAAAGATAAATCATATTTAAAAGATTTCACAGTCTAGGAGAGGCAAGACAAATAACCGTATAAATTGTAATATATTCCATGAACAAAATATAAATAAGGCAGTGAGAAAATTCCAATGATGGAATTTTATGGGTTGGATTGTACCCCACCTCTCCATGCTTCATGTGTTGCAAGTTTTAACCCCCCAGCAACTCAGTATCCAATTTTGAAAAAGGGTCTTTGGAGATGTAATTAGTTAAGATAAAGCCATGTGAGAGTAGAATGAACACTAATTCAATATGACTGGGGGATTTGAAGACAGACTCGCACGCAGGGATAGTATCACATGAAAGGTGAAGGCAGAGATTGGGGGTGATGCTTCCACAAGCCAAGGAACACCACAGCAGGCCAGAAAAACATTAGAAACTGGGGGGAGAATTACAGGGTACCAACACTGCTGGTACCTCCAGCTTAGACTTCCAGTCTCCAGAACTGTGAGGTCGTCTATTTCAGTGGTTTAAGCTTTTGTGTTACTGTTAGGGCATCCCTAGGAAACGGGTAGACTTCTTGTTGGAAGCTGTTAAGAAAGATTTCATTAAAAATGGAGAGAGAAAAATTCAAGTTCAGCCTTAAAGAAAAGGCTTTCAAAGAAAAGGAAAGAGCGCTAGTTTAAAAAGACAGAGGAAAGTACTAAGAGTACTTGGGAAATCAAAATCAGCGGAGAACCTTATTTGCTGGAGATGAGTATTACAGATTTGTAAAAATATATTTTGAATTATAAAATTATTCCTGAAATTCTAAATATAAGGCAAAAGCCTTATATAAATAAATTTTCACGGCTTATACAGAGTATTACATGCACCACTGAATCTACTTTAAACATTTTACTATTGAATTTTGAACTCAAACATTCACAATTTTACAGCCACTGAATGAGATGTGTGATATCAGAATTACAACTGAAGTTCAGAATTTTTTAAATGAGATGGTTTCAGAATACTTTCCCTACACTCATATTAGTGGTATCAGTAATTTCTGTTTTAAGGGCTAACATTAGGGAATTCAGCAGATGGGACAGATGTCAAAAGAGCTGAATTCAAGGAAAGAGGTCATTTCAATGTAGCTTTTTAAAAGTGACAGAACTACTTGCCTCCCCCATCCCAGTGCCTCAGTTTTATGTACAAAAACGAAGTAACTACTTCCATTCTTTTTCATCTTTCAAAAGTGTGGTGAGAGTAAATGAAAGCAGACAAACAGCTGATTCTGCAAGGGAATACATACATGTTACTCAATTTCTTCACAGAAGAATAAAAGAGGTAGACTATATGATCTCTAATATCCCTTCAGTAGTAATATCTTAAATAATGAAATTATAATAATTGGAACCCAGACACAGGCAAACAGCATGAAAAGTGTGTGTACACATGTGTCTATGTAAATGTGTGCACACGTGTGCCTCTGGGTGTAACATATCTGTGTGATCATTATATGGGTACATGTACACACCTATAGATGTCTATATCTGTGCCATTAGATGGCAGCAGGAAGCTAATTCATTAAAAGTTGGCTTCAGTAGTCAAGTTTCTCCCTTTGTCAGACAGCTTTTCTCAAAGACTCAGCATATTCTCTCTCTCTCTCTCTCTCTCTCTCTCCCCCCTCACTTAAAGAAACCACCTTTTATTTCGTTAAATTTGTGAAATTAATTATGAAAAAATGTCAAATGTTCCAGAAATGAGATTAGTGCAATGGGCCCCCATAAACCCATTACACAAATCCCAGTTTGTCATACTTATTTCAACTATTCACCCATCTGTCTCTCCTTCCTTCCCTCCTTCTCCACTGAATTTTAAAGCAAATTTTAGACTGCATGTTGTTTCATCCCTACACACTTCGATACGAATATCTAAAAAAAAAAATCTTTTCTTACATAATTATGCTACTACTGTGAAACTTAACATTAGCAATAATTTCTTGGAAACATATCTCTTTTCAATGATTTTAAACAAGAATAGTATTATTTTACATAATTTGTAATTTAGCAAAAATAATACTTGAATAATAAACCAGTTCCATTTTGTTGTTTTTTTTTGAAGATTTATTTATTTACGTATACAAGCTGGGGTGTAGGCCAGAGGCATGGGGTGGTGAGAGGATTCACCAGAGACAGAGGGGGGAGCAGAACAGGCAGATTTACTGAAATACACTGCTGAGGGGAGCAGTGGATGAGACAGGAGAGATCTGCTGCACCATATGGGAAGTTCCCTGGCCGGGGATCGAACTGTTTCTGCAGTTGCTGTGGATAACTTCATAATGCTAAGACTTAACCCCTTGCACCACCAGGGAGGCCCCACTTTGGTTTTTCAAAAACCAATTTCATTTGGGAGGTTTCTGATGGCTTAGAATTCTGTTACTAAATGGCTTTAGGAAAGGATAGGTAGTCTGTAACTGAAGTTGGAAGACCTGAGGAATGTTTTCACATAAATTTTAGTCTATCTCATTACTGTTCTGTGCTTTACTTCTATTAAGCCCAGAACAATGTTGCTACCTGACAATACTCTAAAGACAATTAAAGATATAACATCTGTTAATCTCATTAAACTCATTGAGGCAGGATGAGAATGGGTACTGGTAAATGGAGCAGATAATTGTGAGACATACACACTTATACTTTCATGTTGAAAAGTAATCACGGAGAACCCTTTCGCCTTCGGCGCACGTACTGATACTTTGGAGCACATGTGACACATGGAATTCCTATTAACTATGACAGGGTGGAGTTAGGTAGCAAAGTCATGCCAGAGACCTCCTCTTAGTAAACTTGGAAGAAAATTATATTCTGATGCCTACAGCTCTGGGAAGAGACATGTTTATTCTAAACAGAGATGCAGACAAAGATGAAATAATAAGGACATTAGTATATAAATACACATCTATAATTACAGCTAACTAAAGAGGAATTGTCCCCTTTGTAACATTTTATAATACTGGCTTTTTTTTTCTTCACCAAAGACAATGTCAAAACTTTTACATGTTAGCCAATGTATTTCTACCAGGTGCTTTTAAATGTCTACAAATATCCCCTCCTGGTGTTATAATGCAGTTTACTCAATCAGTTCTGTTGTTGAATACTGAAGGATTATTTTCAAAGTGTTCGTGATTATAAACAACACTGACACAAATGTCCATGTATCTATCTATCTATAAATATATAGAGATTTATATATAAAGATCCATATTTTCTGCACACAAACATACATATACACAAGTCAAGAGAAACAAGATTCAAAAGATGAGCTAACACAATGCTAATAATCATCTCAAGTGGAATGTGAATTACATTTCTCTAGATTTTTCTATCATGTATACAATTATATAAGAATTAAAAGAGACACCATTTAAAACCCATCAGATTGGCCATCAGGACTGGCAAAGTTATGTGGAAATACAATTTCATACAATTGCAGAAAGAAGCACATGTTGGTACACGCACTTTAGCCGTATCTACTAATAGTGAACTTGATATTCTAATATCAGGTAATTTTACCGTTATGTTATCTATCTAAATTTTTATGTGTGCTCACAGATCAGCTAAGAATGCTATGTTAGTCAAGGTTTTAAAAAGAAACAGAAGTAACTGTTTTTATGTGTGTATGAAGAAATTTATTACAAGGAATTGGCTCATGCATTACGTAAGCTGAGAAGCCCCAAGGTATGCAGTCATCAAGCTGAAGACCTGGGAAAGCTGATATGTAGTCTCAGTCTAGGTCTGAAGGCCTGAGAACCAAGTGGTATAAGTTCCGGTTCAAGAACTGGTTTCGTTTTTTTTAAATAAATATAGTTTATTTATATATATTTTATATCATTGTTCATTTTTTACAATGTCTGCTTTCTCCTCTCAGGTGTAGTCCCTATGGAATTCCTGCTACCAATTCACTGGTGCACCATCACCATAGTCCCTGTGCTCTTCTCTCCCCTGTTTTGATCCCTCTCCCTCTTCCTCCTCTACAAAATGTCTCTGATTTGTAGTTGCCTGTTGATTTTGTTCTGTTTTGTTCCAGAAACTGGTGTTTAAGAACCAAGAAATGTAGGAGAAATTCCCTCCTCCTACTCTGTCTCAGTTGACTGAGTTAGTTCCACCCACATTAGGAAGGATAATCTGTTTTAGTTTACCAATTCAAATGGTATTCCCAAAGCAAACCACCCTATCTAAAAACACTCTCACGGGGTTTCCTTGGTAGCGCAAGGGGTTAAGTCTCAGCACTCTGAAGCTATTGGCAGTCTCTGTAGCACGAGTGTGATCCAGGCCAGGCCAGGGAGCTTAAAACACATGGCGCAGCAGACCTCTCCTGTCTTGCCTGCTGCTCCCCCCAGCAGTGTATTACAGCACATCTGTCTGTTCTGCTCCCCACTCTGTCTCTGATGAATCCTCTCACCCACCCCCTCATACCTCTGGCCTACACCCCAGCTCTTGTCTGCATAAATAAATAAATCTTTTTAAAAAAATTAAAAACAGGGCCTCCCTGGTGGCACAGCGGTTAAGCGCTGCGCTGTGGAGCTGTCGGCAGCGACGCGAGTTCGACCCCCGGCAGGGGAGAATACCACATGGTGCGGCAGACCTCTCCTGCCTCACCCGCTGCTCCCCTCAGCAGTGTATTTCTGATCTGCCTGTTCTGCTCCCCACTCTGCCTCTGGTGAAGCCTCTCACCACTCCACACCTCTAGCCTGTACCCCAGCTGTACGTAAAAAAAAAAAAAAAAAAAAATTAAAAACACTCTCATAATAATGTTTGATTAATTATCTGGGCATATTATGACTGGGTCATATTGACATGTAAAATAATTACAGTATTGCTTGTACTACCAAAAACTTGAAAACAATCTATTGTTTATTTATTCAACAAATATTTATTCGGTGTCACAAATTGTTCAATATGTCTGGTAGATATGGGTGAGTAAAAGAGACAAAAACACTCCTCTCTTTGGGGGTGCTTACATAGTAGTTAAGGGAGGCAAATGATGAACATAGTATGTAGTTATATAGTATTTATGTAATAAGGGAATGCTACTTTCCACAGCTTCAGGGGTACCATTCACATTGTGTTCTAATGCAGGGGTTGCAAATACATCCTCTGAAAATGTGTAAGGCAGCAATACTGGTTGGGAGTAGGTTGGCAAGTGGCCATTTCAATGACGTTGAGGGAGGTCTGATTGGGAAGGTGGCATGCTAGCAAAAACTTAAAACTGATGAAGGAATTACTGTGCAGGGATCTGGAAGAAAGAGCAAACCAGGCAGAAAAACCAGACCTTGTAAACCAGATCCCGGAGTTGAAGGTCAGTGAGGCTGGTATGAAGTGAGTCAACCCCTACATTAAAAATGAAGCAGGGGGGCCTCCCTGGTAGTGCAATGGGTTGAGACTCAGCACTGTGAAGCTAACTACAAGCACTGCAGGAAGAGTTCGATCCTTGGCCAGGGAGCTTCCCACATGGCGCAGCAGACCTCTCCTGTCTCACCCACTGCTCCCCTCAGCAGTGTAATTCAGTAGATCTGCCTGTTCTGCTCCCCACTCTGTCTCTGGTGCATCCTCTCACCCCCTGCCCAACCCCCCACACTTTTGGCCTACACCCCAGCTTGTATGCATAAATAAATAAATATTTTAAAAAGAAATGAAGCAGGGGTGGGCAGATTGTTTAGAGCCTTGTGAGCATTGCAAAGATATGGGTGTTTTAGTCCAAATGAACTAGTAGCTACTGCACAGATTTAAACAGAGAAGCAAAGTGACCTAACTGCATGTTAAAAGGATCGCTCTGGCTACTCTGCAGGAAAGTACTGATGGACAATGAAAGCTTTGACTTGTGTATTAGACATGCAAGTGAAGATGTCAAGTTGGGAATTACACATACGTGTCAAATTCAGAAGAGAGGTCTGGGTTGGAATTTTCAGCTTATAAATAGTATTTAAATCCATGAGATTGCAAAAGACTTCTTCACTTAGTAGTTGTATACATACATTTTTCTATTTTCAGTTACTATAACTTACAAATCTTTGCATAACTGTACATGCAGAGCTGTCTCATTCTTTTTCATAGTTTTATAGTATTTAATCGTACAGTCATACCATAAATTAATTAACCTGCAGGACATGCATGTTTTCATTTATTTAATATTTAAAAAAGTGCTTTAAGTATTTTAAACTTGTAATTTCACAAATGTGTGAATAGACTTGATAGAGTGCCAGAACACCCCCATAGGTCAATATTAATTTCATAGATCGTTTCCGCTCTTCATAGCAACGAGTGGCCATTTCCCCCAAGTCAAGCTGGTATTATCAAGCGTCAAATCACAGCCCATCAAATAAGTAAAAAGAACAAACATGTAATTTTAACTTCCACTTTTCTTTCAAGAGAAATGAGGCATCTCTTCCTCCACTTGATAATTACTGTATTTCATATCTGAAAGCTGTTTCTATTAGTTAATTTTCAGTCAGGAAACAGAAAACACTCTAGGTATTATAATCTGGAAAGGATTTAATACAGGTGCTTCCAAAACCTTGGAAGGACTGGGGGAAAGGAAGGTCAGGGAAAGCTGCCAGTGAATTCAGGAAATCAAAAGTTACAGGAACTGCAGGAAACCGTAGCTGATGATCTCAGCTGCCTGCAGCAGTGAAGCAGGTGATTAACAGAATGCAAAAGCTCCTGCAAAACCTCACGTATGCCATCAGACCAACTTTCATGCCTGCCCTCTGATGCTAAAGGAACAAGAATGGCTTCCGTTCCTCTTTTGCTTTTCAAATATTACACGTGCCTCTCATTGGCAGGCTGCAGATCAAAACCTTAGCAAGAGAATCAAGGAAGTGTGATTTCCAGGCTTCCAGTTCGTATAATACAAACTTTAGAAAGCAGTCTTGGCACTCACATATACCCTTCTAACCAGGTTTAAGTGTGATACGTGTCTCCTTTACACAATCAAAATCAAGTCACCTTCTTTCTAAAAGGGGCAAGATGAAGTTCTACCTGTCACTCTCCATCTCTGATGTTCCTTCTTAATGTTCAATACAACTCACCTTTGCCATCCTGTAACTTGAAGACTACATTAAAAGGTTACCCACCACCAACACAAAGTGAAAGGGTGATGAGAGGCAAGGGGAAGGCAACTGATGAATATATAAACACCAGATCAGAAAGAAGTAAGTACTATTACTGAAGTTCCACTTTCTGCATCTGCTCCTGAAGTGATAGTTGATATTTGTAATTTTCTTCTTCTGCTCCTCATTCTGTTCCTTGTTGCTTGCAAACCTCAGTTAATTAAGGTTCTTTACCTGATGGGTGACCCAAATCTTCATTCCCGAAAGGTCAGTGTCATTAGGGTTCTGCCTATTGATGTTGCTATAGTCTTCTAGTCATTTTACATCCACACGCAGCAATACTAAGAGGTGTTCCAGAGAAACCCCTGCGGTATGTGTGTGCACATGTACATGCACATGTATGTGTGCATAAGGCAGAAACTGGAAGATAATGCACAATGGGTACAAACTTCCACTGATAAGACTAACAAGTTTGGGGATAAAATGAACAGCAGTGGGGATTATAGTTAATAATGCTGGGTCAGTATACTTGAATGTTGCTAAAAGAGTAAATATTAAAAGCCTTTACCACACACCAAAAAAATGGTAACTAGGTGGCCACAGGGAAGTGGTAGCTAATACTATAGTGGTAAACATTTTTCAATTTATAAATGTATCTAACGCATCCTACACCTTAAACTTACAATATTTCTATGTCAATTATATCTCAATAAAGCTAGAAAAAATATCCAATGATAATAAAAATTTAAAGTAACACTTTGCCCTAAAATTTGAAGATGGTATGATTGAAAATTAACATTTACATTAATTTTATTCCACAAAGGCACAACATCTTTCTCTTGATATGCACCAGTTATATACACAAAGGGAGCAATAACAATAGGTAATCTCTGCATCAAAATAGCAATGTGATTCTACAAAATGAGAATTTTCATTGGGGGCAAGGGAAGCTATAAATGTGGCACATTCAACTTTCGGGAAGGCGGCCGCCTGCACCTGTGTGCTGAGACTCGGGATGATGCCTCGCGCTGCTGGAGGCGAACTCCACCCCGACCCCGGCTGGAGCCACTGTCCCTCCCAGGAGCCATCAGGTTCGCCCCAAGGTCAGATGTGGGACCCGAGCATGGAGTCCCTGTAAGGTTGAGAGGCAGATCTGGGTACGTGTCTACAGCCCATACCAGGACTTCTATGAGGTGGTGCCCCCCAACGCACATGAGACTACTTATGTCCGCAACTACTATGGTCCACCCTATGCAGGCCCTGGTGGCGTGACGCACGAGGTAGTGCGGGAGGATCCCTATTACAGTTCTGGTGCCCCGCTGGCCATGGGCATGCTTGCCGGGGCTGCCACCGGTGCCGCACTCGGCTCCCTCATGTGGTCTCCGTGCTGGTTCTGAGCCCCAGGACTCAGTGTGCTGAACCCTGTGCATAGACCAACAGATCCCTCTTCCTCCTCCACACTATCCTTCACAATCTAAGCCCTGCTCCCACTTTGGCTCCTACCTCTCCATTAGCCCCTTCTGTGTTAGGACCAACCCTTCCATTCCCCCAGTGCACCCCCCCA